>OX465102.1:25120214-25223531 GCA_949987565.1 Luidia sarsii | reverse complement strand
CCTCCCCCTCTCCCCTCTCTCCCCTCTCTCCCCTCTCACCCCTCTCTCCCCTCTCTCCCCACTCTCCCCTCTCCCCTCACCTCCCCTCTCTCCCCTCCCTCCCCTCTCCCTCCCCTCTCTCCCCTCTCACCCCTCTCCCCTCTCACCCCTCCCTCCCCTCTCTTCCCCTCCCTCCCCTCTCTCCCCTCTCTCCCCTCTCTCCCCCTCCCCTCTCCCCTCTCTCCCCTCTCTCCCCCTCTCTCCCCTCTCTCCCCTCTCTCCCCTCTCTCCCCTCTCTCCCCTCTCTCCCCTCTCTCCCACTCTCCCTCTCCCCCTCTCTCCCCTCTCTCCCCTCTCTCCCCTCTCTCCCTCTCTCCCCTCTCTCCCCTCTCTCCCCTCTCTCCCCTCTCTCCCCTCCCTCCCCTCCCTCCCCTCCCTCCCCTCCTCCCCTCTCTCCCTCTCTCCCCTCTCTCCCCTCTCTCCCCTCTCTCCCCTCTCTCCCTCTCTCCCCTCCTCCCCTCTCTCCCTCTCCCCTCTCTCCCCTCTCTCCCCTCTCTCCCCTCTCTCCCCTCCCTCCCCTCTCTCCCCTCTCTCCCCTCTCTCCCCTCTCTCCCCTCTCTCCCCTCTCTCCCCTCTCTCCCCTCTCTCCCCTCCCTCCCCTCCCTCCCCTCTCTCCCCTCTCTCCCCTCTCTCCCCTCTCTCCCCTCTCTCCCCTCTCTCCCCTCTCTCCCCTCTCCCCTCTCTCTCCCCTCTCTCCCCTCTCTTCCCCTCCCTCCCCTCTCTCCCCTCTCTCCCCTCTCTCCCCTCTCTCCCCTCTCTTCCCCTCTCTCCCCTCTCCCCTCTCTCTCCCCTCTCTCCCCTCTCTTCCCCTCCCTCCCCTCTCTCCCCTCTCTCCCCTCTCTCCCATCTCTCCCCCTCTCTCCCCTCTCTCCCCTCCCTCCCCTCTCTTCCCCTCCCTCCCCTCTCTCCCCTCTCTTCCCCTCTCTCCCCTCTCTCCCCTCTATCCCCCTCTCTCCCCTCTCTCCCCTCTCTCCCCTCTCTCCCCTCTCTCCCCTCTCTCTCCCCTCTCTCCCCTCTCTCCCCTCTCTCCCCTCTCTCCCCTCCCTCCCATCTCTCCCCTCTCTCCTCTCTCCCCTCTCTCCCCTCTCTCCCCTCTCTCCCCTCTCTCCCCTCTCCCCTCTCTCCCCTCTCTCCCCTCTCTCCCCTCTCTCCCCTCTCTCCCCTCTCTCCCTCTCTCCCCTCTCTCCCCTCTCTCCCCTCTCTCTCTCTGTGACTCAGAGGACTAAAGACCCGATGACAGTAGTGGGGTATGCCAGGGCTCACACATTACACCCAACCAATTTCCTGTGAAATGGCACGGCAGATTTTCCTCCCAATGCCGTCATCGTTTCAATCTCTCCTTTCCTCTTCCATTCTCTAACAGCTCAGACCCCCCCCCCCCAAAAAAAAA
This sequence comes from Luidia sarsii, assembly GCA_949987565.1. NCBI lineage: Eukaryota > Metazoa > Echinodermata > Asteroidea > Paxillosida > Luidiidae > Luidia > Luidia sarsii. The sequence goes on along the minus strand of OX465102.1, from coordinate 25,222,102 downwards.
CTGACCTTCACTCGTTGACTCAGGACTTAGTCGACTAAAGGACTCATACTCGTCATTTAATAGGTGTATTCCTCCAGCCCTGTTGAAATGTTTGTGGGGGGGGGGGTTGGTTAAGGGAGTTGTAATTGTTGATAATTCAAAGGTAAACTTCTGCGGTATTTGAAAAGCTTGAGAGTCTGTTATTTGGAAGTAAGCAAAAATTTAAACTTTGGGGAAAGGTCTGGTAGGATCAACTCACTCAATTTGACAGCCTACGCTACTGGGTCCGGGCCCATAAAGTCTGGGTCAACGGCACGCCTAGACTGTTATATGGCTTAGTGATAGGGTTACCAACTCCATGACCACCGAATGAATCGTGTTTCTTTTTTTGGGCCGTTACTTTTGTTCCACCTTTTAATTCCTATTATTGCAACTGCTTAGGGCCATATTTCATCTGAAGTGATGCTTTCACCTGCTTGTATCGAAACATCAGGCCCGCCTAATTTCTGATATTGGCATTTTGTCCATTTTAGTCAGTAACCAGTTTCTAACATATTTGAATATTACTCCTTTTTAAAGAAATCTTGATAGCCATCTTGAAGTAAAGAAAATAATTATATACTGTAGACCTATAAATGGAAAGAAAAATAGACCTAGAGTATACAAATCATGATGACCTGGCATTTTAATCCTAAAAGGCTCGAAGAATTCCTTTAGACATTTTAGTCAAAAGAGGATCGTCCTGAGAAAGGTCCTGCTAGGATTTAAAAAAAACACGTCAGGCCTTCTGAAGTCAAGTGGAAAGCACATCTATAGGAGGATGGGGCTGCATTGTGTGCTTCCTGGTTTGTAGCCCCTTACCCCCAGCCTAACCGAGATGATCGGGTCAGTAGCTTGTCCCAGCTGTTCTGACATCCTGGGCATTGTAAGAATGGAGGGAGGTGGAGGGGAGGGGGACTGAGGGCAGGGCTGGAGCCCCGGCTTGTGCCAGACATCAAACCCCTGGCTCTCCTGACAGCTAATCCACAGCACCACTTGTAGCTGTCGTAGTTGATTTCCCTCAATTCCATGCAGAGGCTTAGTGTGGAGATAGCTGGCTAAGCCAATACTCTCTCTCTCTCTCTCTCTCTCCCTCTCTCTTCCTCTCTCTCCCTCTCTCTCTCTCCCTCTCTATCCCTCTCTCTCTCTCTATCTATCTATCTCTTCCTCTCCCTCCCTCTATCTATCTCTCTATCCCCCTCTCTATCCTCTCTCTCTCTATCTATCTATCTCTCCCTCTCTCTCCCTCTATCTATCTCTCCCCCTCTCTATCCCTCTCTCTATTTATCTATCTCTCCCTCTCTCTCCTTCTATCTCTCTCTCCCCTCTCTATCCCTCTCTCTCTATCTATCTATCTACCTCTCCCTCTATCTATCTATCTCCCCCCCTCTCTATACCTCTCTCTCTCTATCTATCTAACTCTCCCTCTCTCTCTATCATCTATATATCTATCTATCTATCCCTCGCGCTTTCTATATCTAGATCTATCTCTCTCCCCTCTCTCCCCTCTCTCCCCTCTCTCCCCTCTCTCCCCTCTCTCCCTCTCTCTCTCCCTCTCTCTCTGTCTCTCTCTATCGATCTCTGTCCATCTCTCTATCTCTATCTATCTTTCTATCCCTATCTCTATCTCTCTATCTATCTCTCTTTGTCCATCTCTCTATATCTCTCTATCCATCTATCTCTATCTCTCTTACTCTCCTTATCTCTCTCTCTCTCTCTCCCTTATCTCTATCTCTCTCTCCCTCTCTCCCTCTCTCTATCCTCTCTCTTTGTCTCGCTCTCTATCTATCTTTCCCCCTCTCTCTATCTCTGTATCTGTCTCTCTCTCTCTCCCTCTCCCCCTCTGTATCTCTCTCTGTCCATCTCTCTATATATCTCTCTATCTCTCTTTCTTTCTCTCTCTCTCTCTATCTATCTCTCTTTGTCTCTCCCTCTCCCCCTCTCTGTACATCTCTCTATCTCTCTTTCTTTCTCTCTCTCTCTCTCTCTTTCTCTCTCTCTTCCTGACCCTCCTTGGGTTTTGTCTTGCCCACTTGTCTTTCATCGGCTGTCTCTTCCTCAGCCCCTGTTGGCCCCCATAAAGTGAGCTGCCTTACTGGAGAGGATTGGCGGGTTGTTGCAATGGTAGTCACCTTTATCTTGATGAGGAATCTCCCTCCCTCCCCCCCCCCCCCCCGAATGACCAAAATGCCACTCAAGGTAAAAGAGCTTCTGACAGTATTTCACAAGAAAAAAAAATGCAGGGAAGCTCTCTGCAGCAGAGGTAGGACTAGAGTTTATGAACTGAAAAATATTGCAGGTTTAGAAAAAAATGAGTTGACGAGATTCTAATGGGAATTCTACTGAGCGAAGGCTTGTCTGGCAGCATTTCCACTCCATCTCTGGCCTGCTGCACAGTCAAATGCACCCTGTGCTTGCCAAGGCAGAGGGTGCCAGTATTTACCCATATGCAGTCATGGCATCTAAAGCAAATACTAAGCGTTACTCCTCTAGCTTCTTCCCGCGCACTGCCGCGTGATGGAATTCTCTACCTGCAACCTGTTTCCCCCCTTTCTTATAACTTGTCCCAATTCAAACGTAACATAAACGTTCATCTTTCTTCCTCCCTGATCTAGTTTGCTCCTGGTTCTTATCCTTATTCCTTTCTTTTAGCCCTCATCTTGAGTGGTCTTGTGTTGGGCGACTTTCATAAAAATACTTTTTTTATGAAGACAGGCAAACTTTGCTCTGTCTACCTGCTGCTGGCGGATTGTTGGGGGTTTTTTTTCCTCCCAAATTTTGGTCGGCAGTTTGAAGTGTGCGCTGCACATGCAGGATTCTCTCGTGTTGCACGGTACGGCCGTACGGATGAGAACTTGTCGCCGTCTTGAGCAGCGTCTGTCATCATCTGTGATCCAGCTTGCCAGCATGTGCTGCTTATCCGTCATGTCTTGAACTCTTACTCATGGGTTTGTGCAATCTGGGCCGGAAAAGTTGAAACAGGCCGCATGGTTTCTGTGCATGGCTCTGTGCATCGTCTTGCATTTGATCGCAACGTACGATGAAATCGACCCCTGGTATCTCATCCTCACCAATGAGGAGCCGGAGAAGAAGAACATAAATTGGACTTCCATGTCTGTGTTGTATAGCTGGAAAAACAAAAGTTGGAAAAAAAAGGAAAAGAAAATTAGACTGGACAGGGGCTTGAACCCGAGACCTCTGGTTTGACGTACCAGCTCTCTTACCACCTGAGCTATCCGGCCCTTGGATGGCGGCCTCCATCCAAAATAGTCAGCCATCTTTACCGGGGTGGGGGCAACCAGTCAGAAGTAATTCAACCATTAACTTCCATACATCTACAGGGATCGCGCCCCCGTTTTCATTCAGAAGCACCAATTGTTTGCAAGCCTGGCTGCAGCAGTTCGGGGGAGATAGCACAAAGTTGAAGCAGCTTTTTTCAATTCCAATCAAACAGATGCAGGAAAAACCTGACTGTAATTTTTTTTTTTTGTCAGATAGGAAAAAAGATTGTCCGACCCCCATGCTACCCAGCTTCATAAACAAGCATAAACAGTCTGTCTCCGAAACACACACCCACCCGTAGATATATTTCCACATTCTGCCACCATTGCAAAGCCTCCAGCCCTATCAGGAGACGGGTGTTTCGGTCGAAGCTGGACCAAGCTCGAACTTTTTTTTTTTTTCAGTCAAGGATCAGTGTTTTGTTTTTCAGCGGCACCATGTAAGGGTATCTCTTCTGTGAGTGTGTGGTTCTCAGGAGAACCAATTGCACTCAATGTTTTTCAAATAGGAAAGTCTCGAGTTATTCAAAGTGGATGCAGCTTGCAATTATTCAAGTCAGTGAGTGCTTTGCATCCAAAGTGTAGTTTTCTTCTTTTTGTTGTGATTAATTGGATGAATAATTCGATTTTGATTTGGTTCTGTTTCTTGCTTTTTTTTCCCATTCTGTTTTGGCACGCGTGGATTCAAATCTTTCCGTCTGGTCGTTAGTTGGTTTTCACCGGGGAGGTTTCAAACGCCGACCGGATATCCATGCAGCGCAGTATCTACAGCAGCCGTGACCAGGCCAAGTCACATCGGAAACTCAGTCAGACAACCGGTACAGACAAGGTACGTGGGAGCCAACCAGTTACCTTGCTGTAGACCAATGCATTCAGGGAGCCAGCCAATTGCCTTGCTATAGACCATTGCATTCAGGGAGCCAGCCAATTGCCTTGCTGTAGACCAATGCATTCAGGGAGCCAGCTAATTGCCTTGCTGTAGACCAATGCATTCAGAGAGCCAGCCAATTGCCTTGCTGTAGACCAATGCATTCAGGGAGCCAGCCAATTGCCTTGCTATAGACCATTGCATTCAGGGAGCCAGCCAATTGCCTTGCTATAGACCATTGCATTCAGGGAGCCAGCCAATTGCCTTGCTGTAGACCAATGCATTCAGGGAGCCAGCCAGTTACCTTGCTGTAGACCAATGCATTCATGGAGCCAGCCAATTGCCTTGCTCTGTAGACCAATGCATTCATGGAGCCAGCCAATTGCCTTGCTGTAGACCAATGCATTCAGGGAGACAGCCAATTGCCTTGCTGTAGACCAATGCATTCAGGGAGCCAGCCAGTTGCCTTGCTGTAGACCAATGCATTCAGGGAGCCAGCCAATTGCCTTGCTGTAGACCAATGCATTCAGGGAGCCAGCCAGTTGCCTTGCTGTAGACAATGCATTCAGGGAGCCAGCCAATTGCCTTGCTGTAGACCAATGCATTCAGGGAGCCAGCCAATTGCCTTGCTGTAGACCAATGCATTCAGGGAGCCAGCTAAATGCCTTGCTGTAGACCAATGCATTCAGGGAGCCAGCCAGTTGCCTTGCTGTAGACCAATACATTCAGGGAGCCAGCCAATTGCCTTGCTGTAGACCAATGCATTCAGGGAGCCAGCTAAATGCCTTGCTGTAGACCAATGCATTCAGGGAGCCAGCCAGTTGCCTTGCTATAGACCAATGCATTCAGGGAGCCAGCCAATTGCCTTGCTGTAGACCAATGCATTCAGGGAGCCAGCCAATTGCCTTGCTGTAGACCAATGCATTCAGGGAGCCAGCCAATTGCCTTGCTGTAGACCAATGCATTCAGGGAGCCAGCCAGTTGCCTTGCTGTAGACCAATGCATTCAGGGAGCCAGCCAATTGCCTTGCTGTAGACCAATGCATTCAGGGAGCCAGCCAATTGCCTTGCTGTAGACCAATGCATTCAGGGAGCCAGCCCATTGCCTTGCTGTAGACCAATGCATTCAGGGAGCCAGCCAGTTGCCTTGCTTTAGACCAATGCATTTAGGGAGCCAGCCAATTGCCTTGCTGTAGACCAATGCATTCAGGGAGCCAGCCAGTTGCCTTGCTGTAGACCAATGCATTCAGGGAGCCAGCCAATTGCCTTGCTGTAGACCAATGCATTCAGGGAGCCAGCCAGTTGCCTTGCTGTAGACCAATGCATTCAGGGAGCCAGCCAATTGCCTTGCTATAGACCATTGCATTCAGGGAGCCAGCCAATTGCCTTGCTGTAGACCAATGCATTCAGGGAGCCAGCCAATTGCCTTGCTGTAGACCAATGCATTCAGGGAGCCAGCCAATTGCCTTGCTGTAGACCAATGCATTCAGGGAGCCAGCCAATTGCCTTGCTATAGACCAATGCATTCAGGGAGCCAGCCAGTTGCCTTGCTGTAGACCAATGCATTCAGGGAGCCAGCCAATTGCCTTGCTGTAGACCAATGCATTCAGGGAGCCAGCCAATTGCCTTGCTGTAGACCAATGCATTCAGGGAGCCAGCTAATTGCCTTGCTGTAGACCAATGCATTCAGGGAGCCAGCCAATTGCCTTGCTGTAGACCATTGCATTCAGGGAGCCAGCCAATTGCCTTGCTGTAGACCAATGCATTCAGGGAGCCAGCCAGTTACCTTGCTGTAGACCAATGCATTCAGGGAGCCAGCCAATTGCCTTGCTATAGACCAATGCATTCAGGGAGCCAGCCAATTGCCTTGCTGTAGACCATTGCATTCAGGGAGCCAGCCAATTGCCTTGCTATAGACCAATGCATTCAGGGAGCCAGCCAATTGCCTTGCTGTAGACCATTGCATTCAGGGAGCCAGCCAATTGCCTTGCTATAGACCAATGCATTCAGGGAGCCAGCCAGTTGCCGTGCTGTAGACCATTGCATTCAGGGAGACAGCTAATTTCCTTGCTGTAGACCAATGCATTCAGTTTGCAGGGCAGATGTCACACTAGCAGAGACTGGGGTTGCAAGTGACATGCATCCTAGGATTGGATGCAAGAGACTAAGCATGCTGCTTTTGTCTCTTCCAGGAAGAAGTGCGGTTATTACTGTAAAAGGTTTTCAATGAGATGACTAACAATTTAGCACCTCCCTTTATGATTTTGTTTTTGCCGCAAACCTCATGCCAATCCGCGGTTTGTTTTGTCGTTGGTAGAACCCGCTCACCGGCCCTCTCCATTCCTCCCGGGAGCACCGTCTCCAGCCTCTCCAGAAGCAACTCCCCTCCCTCCAAGGGACTGTCACCTCCCTGGCCAAGAGGAACTCTCACGACGCCGACGCGGGCCGGAACCTCAACCCGAACCGCCAGCACCACCACCCCAACCCTCACCACCCCAACCCTCACCACCAACCCCACCACCACCACCACCACCACCACCACGCTAACCCCTACGCTCACCACAAGCCCGACGTGGACCAGACACCAACAGATCAGGCTCCTTGGACCCACGGCGGTCACGCGTCCTCCGAAGGGGGAGGCGGAGGGGGAGGCGGAGGCGGCGGGCCGGACGGCAGGACTGCGCCGAGTGAGGGCGCCGCACACCACACCTTGCAGGCCGCCAAGAGCGCTCGGGCCGGCCGCCTGCCGAGTCTGCCGGATTTCAGGGACGGCTAGGCCTGAAACTCTTAAACTTGGACCAATCCAACTGGATACGCATGGACATCGCCCACCAGGAGAAAGGCTAAAGCCAATTCCAACTGGATACGCGTGGACATCGCCCACCAGGTGAAAGGCTAAAGCCAATTCCAACTGGATACGGGTGGACATCGCTCACCAGGAGAAAGGCTTAAGCCAATTCCAACTGGATATGGGTGGACATCGCCCACCAGGAGAAAGGCTAAAGCCAATTCCAACTGGATACGCGTGGACATCGCCCACCAGGAGAAAGGCTAAAGCCAATTCCAACTGGATACGGGTGGACATCGCCCACCAGGAGAAAGGCTTAAGCCAATTCCAACTGGATACGCGTGGACATCGCCCACCAGGTGAAAGGCTAAAGCCAATTCCAACTGGATACGGGTGGACATCGCTCACCAGGAGAAAGGCTTAAGCCAATTCCAACTGGATATGGGTGGACATCGCCCACCAGGAGAAAGGCTAAAGCCAATTCCAACTGGATACGCGTGGACATCGCCCACCAGGAGAAAGGCTAAAGCCAATTCCAACTGGATACGCGTGGACATCGCCCACCAGGAGAAAGGCTTAAGCCAATTCCAACTGGATACGGGTGGACATCGCCCACCAGGAGAAAGGCTAAAGCCAATTCAAACTGGATACGCGTGGACATCGCCCACAAGGAGAAAGGCTAAAGCCAATTCTAAGCCAAAAGGTCTCTGCTGAAGCCAATTCCCAGAGCCCCCCAAAGAGATCCAAGTCTCTTTCTTTTTTTTCCAGCTGTGATCGGAATGTGCAAGAACTCACATTTTCCCATCCAAGAGATTCGAAACTCCCCCTTCCCCCTCCTCCATCTCGCCAAAGGTTTCAAACCTTTGTCTAAGAACAGAAGCAGTGGTGGTAGTTCCTTCATCCCCCCCCTACCAGAATGGATTCAAACTTCCCACTTCCACTTCCCACCCAAAAGATGTCCTCCATAATTTTTGTTTTTTTAATAGAAGAGACCAAAATCTTCTTTCCCAGCTGGATTCGAACCTTCCTTTCTCTCTGAGGGAGTCATCTCTCATAAGAGGTTTAAAGCCCCTACACACCCATCGGTAAAGGTCTTAGGCACGCGTCCATACTTTGTCTAATCCAGCATATGCATGAAATAACACAATTAAGCTGCACGTTCCCCTCTCATCGGGAACGTCAATCAGAAACTGAAATTCAGACCAGATTTTAAGAAATTATCAATGTATGTATATTGTTAAAGCCCCTACACAACATTGGTATGATCGAAAAACAGAAATGTTCACAGATTTACATGAAACTTATAGTTTAAAGATGATTGTAGTAGAAACCTCTCACTGAAATATTTCTGCCTAAAATGTTGTATTTTGGGAGAAAAGAGTAAAAGAAATAGATTACGTCTCACTGAGATCTGAACTATTTTTCGGAACAGTACGGCAATGAATGCTGCATTTTCGCGAAAGAAATGAAGCGGTTTTCACGATTTTCTCGAGACTCGGTTGGCAGATTGAGCTGAAATTTTCACAGGTGTGCTATTGCGTGCATATGTTGGATCAGACAACGTATGGATGCTATTCTTTGACCTTGACCAATGTTGTGTAGGGGCTTTAAAACCCTCATTTACCACCAGAAAGGTATTGCAACGGTGTTTCTCACCTGAAGGCCTTTGGATAATTTGCTACTTACATTCCCCACCAATTGGATTCAAACCTCCATTTGAAGAGATTCATTGAAGGGGTTCATTTCTCACTGATGGAATGGGATCCTTCACTCTCCATCAAATGATTTCCAACCTCCGTTTGAACTTCCAGGATTTGAATCTTCATTGCCTGGTGGTGTGATGCAAATCTTTATTTCCCACCATTAGGATTTGAACTTCCACTTCCCATAGTAGAGGTTTGAACCTCATTTTTCCATCATATGGATTTGAACCTCCGTTTCCCATAGTAGGGAATAAGGATTTAAACCTCAGTTTTCCATTCTGTGGATCATTTTGTTTTCCATAGTAAGGATTAAGGATTTGAACCCCAGTTTTCCATAATATGGATCATTTCGTTTTCCACAGTAGGGATTAAGGATTTAAACCTTGGTTTTCCATCATATGGATCATTGGATTAACTTCCCTTTTCCATAGTAGGGATTAAGGATTTGAACCTCAGTTTTCCATATTATGGATCATTTCATTTTCCATAGTAGGGCTTAAGGATTTGGACCTCAGTTTTCCATAATATGGATTATTGGATTTGGACCTCAGTTTTCCGTAGTATGGATTTAAACCATAAACGGTATCTAAACCCTCTTTTTTAGGAAGGGATTTAAACCCTCGTTTTTCCAACTTTGCATTAACATTGATCGATGTTAGTGTCCGAAGTGCCTTACGTACTGCAGATGGCTTTTGCATAAGAATGCATGTCACTGAATTCGTATTGTCTGCGTGAAAACAAATTAAGCTATTTCAGACAGAGGTTTGCTCCAAGGGGTCATGTGACCAACATGCAAATTAGCCGCCTTTGCATATGACTGACAGCAGAGCAAAGGTGGCACAGCATTCCATCTAGCAAATTAATGCTCCGAGAAAGATGTTCCCTGTGAAGGGGGCAGTATATTGTAGGGAATTGATTCAGTTTTGGGGAGTTTTTGGGGTCGTATTTCAAAGTAATTGACCTTTTGAAGGTATATTTGAGGTGTGCATTTTTTGTTTTTTTTTACATTTATCTTCACTTTGTACTTCGACATTCCTGGACATTCTTCTGGCACTAGGTTTCATGCATGAATCAACCATCCTTTTCAATTCATTACTTTGTTCTGTATAGAAGCTCAGGATTTCATAACCAATTCTTCCAGCGTATTTACTTTTACAGTATTATTCTCATTCTGCCTTTTGACTCCCGGAGTTGCTGCTACATGTACGTGCATATCATGATTTGTCTGCCTGTGATCACTGCCATAACCAATTGGATGAAATGACAGCAAAATTATTGTGTCTCAATTTGATATACAAAAATGTTGCAAACTGCTTACTGACTTAAATTACCAAAATGCAAATCTTAGAATTTAGTGGGGCTGACGTTTCGTTCCTAGCAGGACCTTTCTCAAAGGATCGAAACGTCAGGCCTACTAAATTTTAAGAAGTGTCTCAATTTGGTGCGCATCGTCCACCAGAACAATTACGAATAGAATTTTAACTTTTCGACGGTCTTGTTTTCAGGGCGCACCGTTTTCAAAGCGGCCTCAGTATCGCATTTACATTGGCAGGAAAAACAAGTCAGATGAGATGCGAGACTATTGCTAGCAGCCTCAAATTGTGATGAACTCAGTCTTAGGGAATTGAGGGATCTTGATGAATTGTGTTAATCAGTGTTGTCTCAAAGGCTGAATGCCATCTTGTCAAGGTCATTGCCTCTAGGGACGTGTAAGTCTTGATGGTTTGCATGGTGGAATCACAATGTGGAGCATTTGCGGAGACACCGTGTAAGTTGCCACTTTTTGACAGTGAATACGGCTCTGAGAAGAGCTAGTATCTCACTGTTTCCTGCACTGTGCTCCCTGTCCTATTGTCAGGAGACCTTAGGATTCTAACTGCAGATAGCACCTTACACATGTATGTGTTCCGGAAATTGCTGAAGCACTTAACCACTTCGCGCCAGGGACACCCGATTTGGGGTCCATGTTCTACGTGACAGGCTCTCCGAATCTGGGCACCGCTATTGTCCAAATTTTAAACAAAGACTCTTTTCACCCTCGAACAAAACGATATGAATTATGACAAAGTTGCAACATGAATCGCCAGATCAGCAGCAACAATTGCTCACTTGTACACACAGTATTCCCTTATCGATAGATTTCACATATGTATTGTTCCCGATTGTTTTAGCAAGTTTTGAAAATGGCGCATTGTTAACAAATCTCCGTACAGTGGTCATGGGCACTGGAAAAACAGCCGGCGCGAGGTGGTTCAGCACTTTCCCGAAAGAGATGACGTACACCGCAAACTGTCCAGACTGTCAAGACTTCCAGTCATGCTCATTCATCTTTGCGTTAGTCAGTCGGTGATTACGAATCACGATTTCAAAACGTAGCCAGAATACATCCTAATTATGTGCGGTTTATGTTATGTTAGGTTTATGTCTTCTTCACTTTCTCAGGAATAACCATAGACCAGTTGCACATTAGCTTTCCTTCCCTCTCCACTTGTGAATACTTATCCAGCTGAAATATTAAGATATTAAGATACAGAGTAGTGTAGTCTAGAAGGAAATAGAGACACATATTAGATCTTTTATTTTAGTGTAGAGTGCAGGTCTGGCCATTCCAGATGCAGATTTTAGCCTCCTCTAGAGCCAGCTCCAGCGGCTATGACTACAGCTACAGCTATGGATATGTCTATGGGTTAGAGGTCCATGTGATTGAGGTCCAGGCAGGCACAGCCATAGCCATAGGCATTCAGTGAGATCTGGGACCCCCCCCCCCCCCTATTGAGTCATGGCGGCTGCTGGCTTAGTTCTGAGTGTCAAGACCATGTGGGCTTGCTTCACTCCGCTTGTGCGGGGTTCTTTCCCCCTGACTAATGTAGGTCAGCAAATCCATGTCTGGGCTCTTAAGAAGCCAGGCCGGGAGAACTTTCTGGCCATGGGCATGGAGTTAGCGGCAGCATGTTGAATATTCATAGCGAGTGTCAAAGCCTGCTGAATATTCACCCTGAGTAAGCCCGCTGATTATTCATGCTGAGGAAGCCTGCTGAATATCCATGCTGAGTGTGCATTTTGAATATCCATGATGAGTATGCATACTCACTGAATATTCATGCTGAGTAAGCCTGCTGAATATTCATGCTGAGTGAGCATTCTGAATATCCGAGATGAGTATGCATACTCACTGAATATTCATGCTGAGTAAGCCCGCTTATTATTCATGCTGAGGAAGCCTGCTGAATATCCATGCTGAGTGTGCATTTTGAATATCCATGATGAGTATGCATACTCACTGAATATTCATGCTGAGTAAGCCTGCTGAATATTCATGCTGAGTGAGCATTCTGAATATCCGAGATGAGTATGCATACTCACTGAATATTCATGCTGAGTAAGCCTGCTGAATATCCATGCTGAGTGAGCATTCTGAATATCCATGATGAGTATGCATACTCACTGAATATTCATGCTGAGTAAGCCCGCTGATTATTCATGCTGAGGAAGCCTGCTGAATATCCATGCTGAGTGTGCATTTTGAATATCCATGATGAGTATGCATACTCACTGAATATTCATGCTGAGTAAGCCTGCTGAATATTCATGCTGAGTGAGCATTCTGAATATCCATGATGAGTATGCATACTCACTGAATATTCATGCTGAGTTAGCCTGCTGAATATTCATCCTGAGGAAGCCTGCTGAATATTCATCCTGAGGAAGCCTGCTAAATATCAATTCTTAATAACCGTGTTGAATATCTATATTGAATATTAACTCTGAATGCTCTTGTTGAATATCCCTGTTGATTGGCCATGTTTAATGCCCTTTTTCTGTTTGATTGTCCTTAATGAATATTCATACTGCCGTTTGAAGTGCCTTGTGTTTGACCTCTTGCCTTCACAACATTGTCATTCCTGAATATGAAATACTGATTTCCAATGTGATCAAAGCAATAATACTAATGTGTTTCTTATTAAGTGAATTCCATATTGATAGGTAGCCATAATGTGCCGCACATGATTCAAGTACAGCAGTCCATGCTTCCACGGATTCAGAGTTGAGTCTCATAGATGTAACATAATGTTTGACTCAAGGAGAGTTGAGTCTACCAAACAGAAAAGCAGTCTCTATATTGATGGGTACCTATTCACTCCTTGGTGGAGAGGAACAACTCGTGACAAAACACCTAGTTTCTCCAAGCATGCAAGCACCACAACCCAATCCAACTCAACCCAACCCAATCCAACCCAACCCAGCCCAGCTCAGCTCAATCCAACCAAACCCATCCCAACCAAATCCAACCAAACACAGTCCAGCCCAACCCAACCTGACCCAATCTAACCCAACCCAGCCCAACTCAGCTCAATCCAACCAAACCCATCCCAACCAAATCCAACCAAACACAGTCCAGCCCAACCCAACCCAACCTGACCCAATCCAACCCAACCCAGCCCAGCTCAGCTCAATCCAACCAAACCCATCCTAACCAAATCCAACAAAACACAGTCCAGCCCAACCCAACCTGACCCAATCCAACTCAACCCAGCCAAGCTCAGCTCAATCCAACCAAACCCAGTCCAGCCCAACCCAACCCAACCCAGCTCAGCTCAATCCAACCAAGCCCATCCCAACCCAACCAAACACTGTCCAGCCCAACCCAACCCAACCTGACCCAATCCAACCCTACCCCAACCATCCAAACCCAACCCAAAACAGTCCAGCCCAACCTAATCCAGCCTACCCCAATCTAACCCAACCCATGCCAACCCAACCCATCCCAGCCTAACCCAACCAAACCCAACCCAGCTCAATTCAACCAAACACATCCCAACTCAATTCAACCAAACCCATCCCAACCCAATCCAACCAAACAGTCCAGCCAACCCAACCCAACCCAACCCAACCTGGCACAATCCAATCTAACCCAACCCATCCCAGTCCAACCCATCTCAATCCACACAAGCCCAACCCAACCCAGCTCAATACAACCAAACCTAACCCAACCCAATTCAACTCAACCTGGCACAATACAATCTAACCCAACCCATCCCAGCCCGACCGATCTCAATACACACAAACCCAACCCAACCAAACCCATCACAGCCCAACCCAACCCAGCTCAATCCAACCCAACCAAACCCATCCCTGCAAGCGAATGCAGATACTGAGAGTTTGACTCTTGGTATATTTACTGCCAGTTTGAAGACAAGGCTTTCCGTGGTGCAAGGAGATCCAATGTTTAAATAATTACTGACTGTCTTAGGTGGCCTTTAAAAAAAAAGTAACACCGATTTGAAGGTTCGTACTTTGTACATAGCACGATGCATTGAAACACCTATAGTCAGATTGTGCACATGTATTTATCAGCTTCCCCTAGTGATGTACATAGGGAAGTTGTAAGGGGTAAGGATGAACACTTTTGTGCCTATTTTCCCATATGAGAGAATGTAAATAAACAATTTATCATATTCGAAATCATTTACGAGGCTTTTTATTTGGCGGTCATCTGTTTTGCACAGGCGTTGTCGTCATTGCCGAAGGGCTCCCTCGCTTGGTGTAAAAAAAAAAAAAATCCGGACAGCACTTGGTCATTCTACAGCCACGCGGTAGTAGTCGGCAGTGGGGGCAGTCAGAGTGCCAAACCCGCCGTCAAGTTACTAGCGTTGACGACTTGGGAGCCAGAGGAAGCGTTGACATTTCTCTCGATAAGACCCGAAGGTTTGCACGGATGGAATCACGCGAGTCGGAGGCGGTGACGCAGTTTAGGGCATCTGTTCCGAGAATGAGTGCGGCTCTGAGAAGAGCCGGTTACTCAACGTTTCGGGCACTGTGTGCTCCGCCCAGTCGCCTGGAGACTCGACATTTCTCTTAAACCGTGCTTTTCTTAGACTCTGCCATCCAACTTGATAAGGTCAGCTGATTGGCGAACGCACACGAACCTAATTATAGGCCCTTGCCTGTTCTTTTTATATACCACTGGCGCTTAGCATGCAGGCGCAACACGTGTTAAATTAAGACCAGGCGAAAGTCTCATCACGCGCTGCCGTGACGATGAGTTTGAACCGTCCAAAATCCACCGGTGCCAGCGCTATCCATCCCCCTACCCACGCCCAGTGACCCCGCCCTGGCAGGGAGCCCAGGGATTAGCGTAACCATGCACCCTCCCACCTTCCCCAGCACCTATAACCCCCCACCGCCGCCACCCTCACAGCCTACAACTGACTGATATAATCCCAGGGGTCAAATGAGCTGGTTTCTCCAAATTCCTTCCTCCCAACATCACATCACCCAACAACAACAGTGGACTCAACTGATTGGTTTGCAAAGATTCCACCACCCCCTGCTCATGCTAAGGTGACTCAGTTGTTCGTTCTGCCTTAATTTTAACCCAAAGTTGCTCGGGATGTCAAATGAGACTTGAAGGTTTTCACGGTGAGAATGGCAGGAGTAATATATAGGTTTGCGGTGACACCATGTACAATTCTCTCTTTTGTGAGTATGTGTGGTTCTGAAAAGAACCGGTAGACGAACAGAGTACACTGTCCGAAACGTCGAGTTCCTCCGGTTCTTTTCGGAACCACACAATGACACCATGCTGCACAAAAGAGAGAGTTGAACCATAGAGCTACGATTGTACATGGTGTCACCGCAAACCTATTACTCCTTACTCGGGATGATCATGATATTGAAATGGGACGGGTCGGTTCGGGTGGTGGTTGCACATCGGTACAGGGTGAGCCATTCCCTTTGGCAGCTTTCCCACAGGGTGGATGGGGGCAGGGGTAGGGTTGATGGTTGTAGTAGGGGAAGGGGGAGAGGCAAGGTGAGAGGAGAGGGAAGGCTGAATCGTGGCAAGGTACGCTCGTGGGGGGTTCACAGTCAGGAAATGGATTAATTAGGCGGGATTGGGCTTGAGCCCCTATCTCACCCTCTCACCTCTCCCTCCCTCCTTTCTCTCTCACTCTTTCTCCCCCCCCCCCTCTCTCTCTCTCTCCATCTGGAAACTTGCAGAGATCACCTCCTCCCGTCCACTGCCTCCGAGTCGCATTTCGTAAGAAAGGAATACAGAGATCTGTGGGTCTCTCGAAAGCCGATACCTCGGCCAATGGGTTGCCGTGTGGGTATCCGGTTTACCCGGGCCAGCACCGGCGTGGGGTTACCCGTGCCCCCGCTGAAGTGAAGGATATCCTCATTTGGGTTCGCCCGTTCCGCCAAAGGCATCAGAAACAGAAAACCACCTCCTGGAAACTCGCAGCCACTGGTCGAGGATCCAATCCAAATTGACGGCTATGTCCACGGCTACGGCTTTTGTCATTGCACGTGCTGCGCCTACTCGTACTCGTGGGAGATAGACTGCTCGCGAAATCACTCTTAGCAACGGCTGCAGCCGTAGCCACAAACTCAGACCAGAGCTCACTCTCATAGTCCGTGACTGATTATGGAGGTAGAGGGAGGGACCTCGATGGGCTGATGTAGCTATGCAGAACGGGCCAGCTGGATGAGAGTCTGTCCATTATGATCTGCACAGTCACCAACTCAGGTCTCAGAGACGAATTTTGGCCGATTGTCTTAGACGATATGTTGAGCTATGCACAGAGAAGGGAAGATCAAAGGGAAAACTTCAAAGGGGTGAAGTCAAAAGCAACGTGCTAAGTAAGCGTCATTGTGATGTATCTGATGAGGTCTGGGGCTATCCGTGGTGTCTGGAATCTCTCGTGGTGGCTCCATAATCTCCCAATTAGTTTGTGCGCTTCTGAAAAGATATCATCGGTATTATTAAACCTTTGTGCTCCTTTGACCCGCACGTCTCTGATCCCTTCCCCCACCGCTTGACTCTCCCTTTGATCTGACCCGTACCCCCCTCACTCCCTCAGCGGACCTTCCTCCGTTGTCCGTCCAGTGTCTTTAGTATCACGCCTCTCCCCTTGCAATGCATTGTACTTGGCATTCTGTCAAGAGCTGCGAGAGTGGAAGGCTTGCGGTGACACCGTGTATAACGCTTCTGTATAACGCTTCTCATTCGAGAAGAAGCAAGTCTCTGAGCTGAAAGGAGACGGTATCTCTGTGTATAACGCTTCTCATTCGAGAAGAAGCGAGTCTCTGAGCTGAAAGGAGCCGGTATCTCTGCAACTCGGCAACTTTCAAAGCCGGCCTCATTCTGGAATGGAAAGCATTACGTGGTGTCACCGCAAAACCTTAATCCTCGAGCCTTCCACTTCATACAGGAGCCGCCCAGTGACCATTTCTTTTTTTCTAGCAAGCCTCACATTCTTCGGATCAATCTGGTCGGTGAACAATTTGCATTATTTTGTTTTCGTCAAATCGTGGTGGAAGGTAAAACCATGGAGCTCCATGGTAAAACGACCAGAGAGACATTCCCCCCGTAAAAAAGGTCCATCTCGCGGAATCTCTGGGAAGCGCTCATTATTTTACGCAACCTCCACGGCTTAGTCCGTGGTCCGTGCGCAGACACGTCACGTGCTGCCCTTATATGGACCTCTTTCCGATGGGATTCATCCTGGCGGGGGGGGGTAGGGCATAGGAAGAGCCTTAACATCTTACAAGGTGCGGCTCAGAAGCACCTCACCTGTTCACCGCCCAAATCCCCCACCTGCTGACTTTGCGGAAGAGTCATTTGCGAGAGATTCACTCCAACCAAGCGCTTAGACCTTGGTCAATTAAGCTGCACGTTCCCCTCTCATCGTTGGAACGTCGATCAGAAAGTGAAATTCAGACCAGATTTAGAGACATATAATTATGATGTTAAGGAAAAAATGGACTGGAAACTTTTAAACAATATTTTTGTTTGCAGTGAATTAAACAAAACTGTTGCAAACTGCTCACTGACTAAAATGACCTGCAATACATAAATCGCAAAAGTTAGAGGGCCCGATGTTTCGATCCTAGCAGGACCTTTGTGAAAGGGTCTGCTAGGATCGAAACGTCAGGCCCTCTACTATTTATTATTATTATTTTTTAGATGAGCCACCTCAGATGGTAAGAGCGCTGGTACGGAAAACCAGAGGTCTCGCGTTTAAATCCTGGGCCAGTCAAATTTTCTTTCCCATTTTTCTTCTTTTTCTAATAATAAATATTTCTTTAGTGTTTTTTTCCCCTGGCGTGTTCACGAACCAACGAGCCTGTCTCGATCTGTACGAATCTTGTCACAGCGCCCTCTCGCGTCCGTTTGTTACTTTTGACCAATGCGGTGTGACAACGCGAAATCGGTGTTGGTGAGACAGATTTGAATAATGCCGCCTAACATTCTTCTCGCACTGACGCCCACCCCCATTCCCTCCCCGCTTCGACGTCCAAAAATACTGGCAGCATTGTCGACTTCCTTCCGGTCGACAGCTGAGGCTAAATATCCCCTCTTCCAACCCTTTTGAGGGTGGAAACTATGAACAGCCGATTAGCGGAACAGCCGTATGTATATGCACACGGTATAACTCGGTATATAAAAATGTGTTGCCCTATTAATAACATTTTATGAATGGGTATTCGTGAGTCTGACTGCCCGATGGATTGAGTGCTTAGCACTGGGTCATGACAGGCGTGTCGTTCGTTTATAATCATTCCTATGAATTTCTCCCCGCCTTCGAAGGGGCCTCGTAAACATCCTGTCAGTGTCTGACCATAATATACCGCCTCCCTCTGATTACGCAGGGCGCCACGCCTACCATTCCAACCCCACCCTAGTACCCGCCCCCCCACGTCTAATTAGCCCGGAATGTCCCGTGCAGTTGTTGCAGGAATGTGTCATACAAAACACACCGTTGACCGCTTACTTAAAAACCAATTGACGGCGGCTTTTCATTTCCAGCAAGGGCGGGGCCACCGGGCTGCTCAGTCATCGGTACTCCTCCCAAATCCAGTCCATTCTCCTCCTTAACGACAAACCATCTAATTCCAAAAGTCACCTCTCTTTCATTTTTTTTCAGAGCAATTTCAATCGTCGGCGGCTTCTGGGTTTTCAGCTGTCCGTACGTGGGAAGGCTTGTTCTTCGCTCCCCCACTTTTTTTTTTTTTGGGGGGGGAGGGGGTGTCTTGTCTCCTTTCTCCAACGCGACATCTGTTTGGGTCGTGTGACGAAGAGTCTTAATCAAATTACGAGAGTAATTAACCCTTCCGGTTAAACGTCGCCTGGATAAAAAAGCACACCAACAATTCTTGACTTCTCTGATAGAGCCGCTAACACCCTCCTCCCTCCTTCCTTCCTAGTTCCCTACCCCACACTCCAAAAAAAAAAAAAAAAAAAAAACCCGTAGGCTGAAGGCTGTCGTTGAGTCTATCCTCGCTTGTCACACCACAAACGGAGTTGTGTGGTTTTTCGGAGAAGCTGCAAGCTCCCCATACTCCGTTCGTATCCCTGTTTAAAAATAGAGGCCCAAAAACCCTCTATTTTGATGACACTTTCAAAGTATAGCCTGTACTGGGATGTGAACCAGGGCCTCTGATTAAACGAGCTCCAACCACTTGAGCTATCCAGACCTTAGGTGGAGCCATATATAAGGGGGCCTTCTCAAAAAGTCCATTATCTTTGCCGCAGGGATGGGAGAAGCCAGACAGCCCAAATATCTTCAGGGATCACGTCCCATTTTCATCGGATGCATTCAAGTTACAACAAACAGTTGTTGAAAAAAAACACCTATAGACTAAACAAATAAAGAAACAAAAATGACTTGCAAACTTTGACTAGACTTGAACCAGAGGCATCTGGGTTTGCGTATTATTAGCGCTCTTATATACCATCTGAGCTATCCAGCCCGTAGATGGCGGCCTTCCCAAAAATATTCAACTAGTCTTTGCCGGGATATATTTTTTTTGGGGGGGGGGTGTTAAAAAAAGCTTCAAATCCGGAGTGAAGTGCCAGCAAAACAATTGCACAGGCCTTGCAGATTGCGACTTCAGTTCAGACGGGCTTGCACAAACATGTACACACACGACTCGTTCGTTCTTATAACACTTTTTTCTGATTTGTTTTAATACTGACAATTTTTTTTTCAATGCATCTTTTTTGTGTGTTCCCTTCTCACATAATTAAAATGTTGTAACAGAGTTTGGTTTTAAGAATAAATTGTCAGGAGGCGTGCTCAGTTTACTCCCGTGCTGGGCTGTCCGCAAAGGACGCGGCACTGCTGCGTGGACTCCGCATCGCGGGAGTGCGCTGCAGAAGACAAATTCGTCACGGGGTAATCTGAGCACGCCCCCACACTGTCTCTAATAATTGGCGTAACAAAGGCTGGCTCTTTGCCGTGGTGTTTTTGTTTCTGGTTTTTTTTTTCTTCTGTCCTCTTTCTCTCTCTCGTTCCCGCCCACAGCCACGATTCCTCATACGCGTAACGACCAACTCCTAACCATCGCCATTGTCTGACCAATTTAAATGAGCGCCAAACGGTTACACAGTTCATTACTCATCCAATTATCCGCTATCACGAAAGGAAATATAGAATTTGGGCACAGGACAGCCTGAAGATTAGCTCGTATGCATACAGGAAATAGTCAACGTTCCGCTATCATTACTTTTTTGTCTGTTTTGGTTGGCGTTGCACAATGGCAATCCCGGGGAGACAGAGCGAGGCGGTGTTGGTGACACTCGCGCTGGTCGGTAGTTTCAGAATGTCATAACTCACTCCACCAACGTCACTCGCGATCTGAGAGCGCGCACAATGGCATGGGGGCCTGACTATTATACACCGTGCATACAATCCCATACATTATGGGTCAATGTATATCGGTGTTCCTCGTAGAAAGTGTGGACTTTCCTCAATGAATACAATCAAACAAACAAGGGAAGAGGCCACCATCTACTCTAAGGGCTGGCTAGCCCAGATGGAAGAGCACCGGTGCGTTAATCCAGAGGTCTCGGGTTCAAGTCCCGGTCCAGTCAAAGTTTTCTTGGCTAATAATGGCTCACTTTGTTCAAAAGCTCCCAGTCAGTTTTGCCTTTGTTTGTTTGATGAATAAAATCGATAGAAATCGAACCCCCCCCCCCGCACATATTAAAACGTTAACTTGGAGTTATAAGAACAATAGGTCGATAAATGGTGATAACGGTAGAGGCTGCCCAAGGTACAGGACTTGGAAACATCTTTAATATAGCACCGGGACTGACTCAAATAATGCAGCCACTTCATTCCCTGAAGGATCAGTTGTTTGTCGTTTGTGTTCAAATCACAAAGAGGTAATCTGTTACAATAATTAAGATAAACAAGACGAATCCAGCGGGGACAAGAGTTTGAAGAAGAAAAAAACAACACGTTCTAGTTCTAAAACAAGCCCCCCCCCCATCTCCCTCCACAACAAGTTTGTACACAACAGTGCAAGGGTGCAGACAGCGTGAACCAAAGTCGCCATTTTGTGTGTGTTCGGGGAGCAGGCCTATTATAATAGCCGGAGTCGATCCCAGAAGCAGTACTAGTTGACTGCAATACAATCAGCGGGAATCCGGTGTATTTTTAGTACTTGAGAATACCTCGTATAAGATACCACTTGGCTCACATGCGATAACCTTTCGTTTTCCTTCGGTACTATCAGTCAGGCCCTCCTTGCGATCTGTGTTTCACTAATTGGTTTTCTTATAAGAAATCAATATTCTGACATGTTATTTTATCTTAGTATTTACACAGCACGTGGCGTAAATGGGCGCCACTTGCATTATACAAATGTTTAGTATAAAGAGTAATTTTCATACTAACTTATACACGTAATGTAACTTACATGATGGTTGCAGACGATAGCATAACTCCCGCGCCAATACAAACAGAATAATGGCGCGAAAACTCAAAACCGACACTTTAGGAAATAGCAGTATGATACGACAGAAAATTAACAATGGGTGTGTGTACAATTCGATACGGAATCGTCTGTCATCTAGTTTAAGTAATAACGTGCTAGGATATTTTTTCTGTATGCTTTCGGAATTACCGTAAGATCGTAGAACTCAAAACCACTTCCTCTCTCTCTTCGTCGTTTTTTTCATCAAGAACGACCTTTTTTATACAGCGACTTTTTTCTTGCAGTGTGCGAACTGCTGCGAAGGGCGTCACACACTTTCGAAGTATTTGTTTAATTCAATAAATACACCGTATAAATAACTTACGTATAAAAATATTATCATAAAAATATATCCTCGGATGTCTTCTCATAAATATTAGATAAGCACGTGTCAGCACTCGGTGAACTGTGTACGAAGAAACTCAAGTTGACCATACCTGCTACCGTGGACAATTTCTCGTTGTACCATAATCTATGAAATCCTTTAAAAAAAACAACCACACATTCGGGACCGCAATCCCGTTTCTCTGGTCACAACTTCACCGACACAACTCATAAATCTTTGTGTTCGCTAATAATAGGTGGGTTCAGACTCGGACAACGGGAAAAAAGGAGTCACTTGGATAGGCCTTGGCTCCTTTTCTTAAAAAGTACTACATGGTAGTTTACTGTGATGGTACGTGGGTATTATGCTGTATACTCTATACAGCAAGGGGTATTCAACCGAAGACACGCATTAAGAGTTTGTTTTTCAGCGTGGAAAGGTTGGCCTATTTTTGAAGTAGCCAATCAGCGCACATAATGCTTGATTCACCGTGATTCCGATTGGTAAGAGGCCCTTCACGGCCGGGGGAGGGGGGGGGCGTTGGGATTTAGCGGAACTACCTTCTATCCAAATTCCTACAGTACAGGATTCAGCCATCTTGACTCCCGTCCATACAAAGGACTGCGTCACCAAACATTATACTGCTGCGTGTAAGCAAATAGTGGCGCCTTTTTTTTTTGTCTCGGGGACTCGCACCGAGATGGCTGCTGCAATCGCACAGGAGAACACCCACGCATGCACAAGGCTTTCTACCAGAAGATGGAGAAGAAAGGGCGATGGGATATGAACCAAGTTGTGTGGGGGAGAGTGAGAGGGAGAGAGGGAGATAGAGAGAAGGGAGGGAGAGATAGAGAGAGGGAAAGAGGGGGAGAGAGAAGAGAGAGAGCTGTGGTCAAGCCTGGCAGACCGTGTGCACTAAACAAACTCCCACTTAGGTAATCTTTACGGCGATGGCCGCGGTTTGAGCCTCTTGCTCACGGCCGATTGCTCCCATTCAGGTCAAACCAGGTGTGTCGGCAAAGGCGAGCGATGTGTGTAAACTTGCCTGACTGTCTCTGCCCCCCCCCCAGTCCCCCCCCCCCCCACACACAACTCCTTCGAGGAGTGAGTGACAGGGTGCCCATGAAAGCGTCCGAGCAAGGGGGGCCCCTTCTTGGTCCCGGTTGGGATCTCCGAAGGACAAGCGCCAGCCACAAATTGGGCACCTCGTGCCGACCCCCCCCCCCCCCCCCACCACCAAAAAAAGAAAGAACCCGGAAACCTTCACTCGGATACAAAACAAAAAGTAGACCGCCCTGGTCCGATCCAAAAGAACCAGATAGCTTTCTGACCCCAATTGTTCGCAGGTCGTCATCGGTGAGGAAGACACTGTTTACTGTGTAGGCTGTTTCATCGTCTCTCTTGACCGTGGTTGCACGAGGCTCAAGACTACACTAGCCCTGTCTCACCGGCGATTTGTTGGAGGGAGTGGTGTTGGTCGACATTTCTGGCCCGGGGCATGGAGGGCCCCGTTTAATGCGACGTTTACTGATGTTCCAGTTCAACCCCCCCCCCCCCAACCTCACTTCACAACTCCGGAGTGGAGCAGTTTGTCGAAGTCGATGCGATCATTTTGTCGCCGTATGGCGTGACGCCAGCTGGCGGAACAGCCGCCGTTACCCCCTCCGGACGCGATGATCTAAGTCCGCCGGGGTTGGGATCCCTCGGATATCCGGACAAATCCCGCCCTGTGCCGACACAATGCCCCCTTATCAGTTGACAAGGAAGGGCTCTTTTCTCTCTCTCTCTCTACCCCCCACCCCTCCCTTCCCTCCTTTTGGTCCTGATTTTCCAAACGGACAAACTGACTTCATGTGGTCAGTCAAGCTTTCGGCACAGCCGTAACAGGATTTTACCGGTCCTTAATGCCATCTGAGTAGGGGCTGGGATTTGCAAACGGCAGATAGGACCCCCCCCCCCCCCCAGCGTCCTTTCTCCTTGTATAGGTACATGTATACTTCAACACTAACTGATTTATAGTACTTACTTATTGGTAGCTGAATAATAAGAAATCGTACGGTTGAAGAAGATGGCTCCCACTGTATCAAAGGGTTCCACGTTTTGTCCCTCCCAAAAGTCATCTGCAACCGTAACGTGGTTCAATATACCATGCCGAAGATTAACATCATTGTCTATACGTGTACACGTTAACTCGTAATATTCTTAAACACAATTTGCACAGAAGAAATCTTAAATATTTTCATTTCACTATGAATATGATACACTATATTTTTTCGATTACGTTTAAAAAAAACCGACAGTAGCCTATTCAGTATTTTTTGTTTGAAACTGCTCGTCTATGGGGGAATACTTCTCGCTCTTTATATATAGATATCGTTATTAATATTATTATTATCATCGTTATTAATATTTAGTTATTTTAGTTGGAGACGAGGTTCCGATGCGTGAGAGATGTTATCATAATAGGCACAGGGATGAAGAGTTCTTTGGTCCACGCCACGGGAGGGCCAGACGGCGTGCCGTCAATCGCTCTGCCTTCCCCCGCCGACTCCCCTCCACATCCCCGGAGAGGAGTAGGGGGAATGCGAGGGTCGTGTTCTCGGTGATGGAGCGAGCTTTCGATCGAACGGACAAGTTTCCCGTCATTCCCCCCCCCCCCATAAGAACATTGTTTCCCACCCTCCTCCAATCAACGTTCGTGAGGGCGGGCGAATTCTTCGCGTTACGTCCGTATACAGTGCGCGGGGCAAGGTTACTGAGAGGATGTCAATCCTCGCGTTCCAGAACCACAAGAGAGAGAGAGAGAGAAAGAGAGAGAAAGAGAGAGAGAGAGAAAGAGAGAGGAGTAGTCGAAGTCCATCCATGGGCAATGTGCTTGGTCCGTGCATCCATATCCCTGGAGGTGATTCCTCCAACTGCCGGCGTCTCGTCTCGAGTCGAAGCCGTCCCTCGGTTGCCGAGAGTCCCTTCCCGTTCCTTCGTCTTCTTGAGTGTTGCATGCTGCCTCCGATTCCGTTCTCTGTGATCATACGTGGCCCGTGCATCTCCGCCTGCGTCTGTCTGTCTGTGTGTGTGTGTCTCTCTCTCTCTCCTCTCCACACACACACTCTCTCTCTTTCCTTCCTTCCCCCCCTCCGCGCGGGCGATCATCTGGAGTCGCCCCAGTTGACGGACTTGAGGAGGAACTGCGCCATGATCTGCTTGTGCTTCGTCTTGCTGCCGAGACGTGGCTTGCCGTTCGTGTTCAGGCCGATGTACCAGGGTTTCCGCCTGATCCCGCCGCGCGAGCTCTGCACCAGGGTCTTGTGGACGGTGGAGAGGAAGACGGCGTAGAAGGACGACTGGAGACGCTCCTGGAATTTGCATTCCTCCCTGGGTTCGGGCTGTCCCGACAGAAAAAAAAAGAAGAAAAAAAATGTCAGACAAAGAAAGCAAATGAAATCTAATTTCTGATGACCTTCTCTTAGTCTTAGAATAAAAAAAAATATGCCTGGCTAGGACCTGCAAATTTGACGGCCTACTGCGAGGCCCTGGCCCATAATGTGCGGGTGAACGGCACGTCTATAGTCACTACTCGGTGTTTTTTTTTCCTGGTAGAGCACAGTGATAAGGTTACACATACCATGGCCACCGAATGAATCAATGTTCGTTGTATGCCGTTACTTTTACTCCACATTTCAATTATTTTCATTGCAACTCGCTTCAAGCAAAATGCGCAGTTTCATCTTTTGTGATGTTTTCATCAGGTCCTTAAATTTGGATTCACGAACCTGATGAATACATCACTTCAGATGAAATATGGCCCTAAGCATTGTGCTTGATGCAATTTGCAATAATAGGTATTAAAAAGTGGAACAAAAATAAGGGCCAAAAAATAAAAAGATTCATTTGGTTGTCATGGAGTTGGTAACCCTATCACTAAGCCCTATACCAGAAAAAATAGCAACAGACTGAGGCGTGCCGTTGACCCAGACTTTTTGGGCCCGGGCCCTGGCAGGCTGTCCATATGTCCTGGTATAGGCTGTCCATAATTCACAGGTCATCCATCTCCCATAGCCAGACATTAAGCTACCCTAATAACTCCCAAAGACCGTCATATAAATAGACAGTTTCTTTGCTCATTTTCACGAATGACCCAAAACAAAATAATCACGTGAAGTGACACAACGACTATCACGAATCGTCCGAACTCATCCGCGAGATCTCACTAAACTTCTGTAACGCCCTGGCCCCGACAGTCCAATCGGGTGCGACGGGTCATTTCTCAAACAGCGACATCAGAGAGGAGGGGACCTTCCGATCAGAGATACAGCCTACGGGCAGAGACATTGCCGATTAATGTCTGCGAATTAAAGGGCTCACAGCCGCACCGTATAGGTCTGACTACACATGTATACACATGTACTCGACTGACATGTATAGGCCTAGGCCTTTCCTGAATATCCTCCTCGTTGAAGTTTCTTTGTGCCTAGTCCGAAATGAGGCGATTTTTGTTTGTTTACCCAAGTACTGAGCTAGTGAAATTTACAATTTCGCCGGTGCATTTTATTCTATTTGAGATTTTTGAGATTGACTGGATGATGCATTAAGAGATACATTCAAGATACATGCCTCTCTCTCTCTCTCTCTCTTCCTCTATGTATATATCTCTTCCTCTCCCAAGGCTCTACCCATCTTTCTACCGCCTCTCTTCTCTCCCCTCTGTCTCTCTCTCTCCCTCGCCCTCACACCTCTGTCTCTATCTCTCTCTTCCCCCCCCCCTCTCTCCCTCCCTCTCTCTTCCTCTCTCTGTCTCCTTCCCCCTTTCTCTCTCCCTCTACATCGTTCTCTCCCTCTCTACCCCCTCTCTCTAATTCTCTCGGCCTGTCGTCCCTCTCCCTTTCTCTTACGGGACAACTAGAAGTGACTGTTCACGACCCTGAATGCCAAGGGCATCTGATTGCGGCATCGCGTGTACAGAATAGGACGACCGCCAAGAATGCTAGGATCTCCCGCCCTCCTCCTCCCCTTCCCGCCTCCCCCCTCCCCGACTCGAGAACCCCAAAATGCCAGAGCACAGTGCATGCCGCGGCGGTACGGTGCGTTCAGCTCTGGGGACAGCACTACTTACCCAGGGATAGAGGTGCCCGTGTCCGTTCATGCACACGTACATGCCGCTCAGGACCCCTCGGATCTTGATCTTGCCCCAGCTCTCCGACGTGACCCTCAAGTGAGCTGGAGAGAGAAAGAGAAAAAAAACCCAACACAGTCAGATATAACATCAGACATCATCACCAGGCACGCACCACGACCAAATTAACACACACACAAATTAACGGCGCCAGCTATAGCTCGCAACCATACAAATACGCATCCTCGGCGGGCAAACCACCTCGTATTGGTTTTCGGACAAGCACTCGCTGGCGACCTGGGATCGCCAGGCAGCATTGATCCAACCCACAGTGCCCTTCCCACTTCCCTGCTCCGTCTGCATAATTCTAGTTTAGCCATGTACATGTATAGTTGGACCATGGACCAAGGATGTACTACTAGCACTCTTGTTTCGCGAGAGCATTAAAAAAAAACCCGAAGAAGACCCAGTTCAAGTCTGGGCAATTACGCCGACAGTATAGCCTACTTGAAGTGCCTGCGGACTGGCAAACCGATGGCGGCGTTGGATGGGCGAGAGAGAGAGAGAGAGAGAGAGAGAGAGGGAGAAAAGTGAAACCCATCAAAAAAAATGATCAAATGGAGAAAGAGTACGGGCGCCGTTTTTGCTTGAGTGCGTCGCCGTGAATTGGCGAGCAAACACGATGGCGCGTACGAGACGCAGAACCCAGACAAGTCGAAGAGCCTCGTGTGGCCCGCTAGGTCTAGCTCTCCGTCTCTCCCTCTGTATTCTCTAACGGGGCAGCTCCTTCCCCCCTTTTCTTCGCTTCGATTTTCGGATTCCCCCTGGACTCTAGAGAGCTTCGTTTTGTTTTAGTCCGCGCCATGTTGCGTGCGACTGTGTGTACAGTCTATACGCGTAGACGTCTTGTATGCATGGGGTGGCGGCGTTCAGACCAGACAGACGCGCATCTATGTACATGTAGAGCAGAGCAGACCGACAAACGCCCCCCACCCCCGCCATCCTTATTGCACCAGCCGACATCTTAAATCTTACCCTCTTCCCTTCACCACTTCTCACGTAGAATTCTACAAACGGGGAGTAATTTGTTTGCACCAAAGTGCAAGATAACGGAGGAAGGGGTTAGCCCTAGTAGTAGTACGTCACGTGTTTTAACTAAAACTCAAACTTGATGACAACGAAAGCTTTACGAATGAAACAAGGACTCTTTTCCCCCAAAAAAACCAACGATTTAAGCTCGGGCTCCGGCTTTGTCTCCATTTCTGCATAGTAAATTTTGAAAACGGCGTGACCGTTTCGACTTCCGATCCACTACACTATAATTATAGCAGGACCTTTCAGACCTTTCAGAGACAGACTCTGCCTCTGTGAAAGGTCCTGCTAGGATCGAAACGTCAGGCCCACTACATTTTGAGAATTGCATTTTGGTAATTTTAGTCAGTATTGAAGCAGTTTGCAACATTACTGTATATTACCCCAATTAATAAAAAAACAACGACAAAGTACCAACGAGCCAATGCAGGATGATGCGCGGTTGTCCATCATTTTTAAAGACCTAACGTTTGGTTGCAGTGAGGTTTTGGTATTGTTTTGGGGGGACAGCCATTCCCTTTCTGCACAATGTTCACTCTGTAACAAGAGAGAGAGAGGTCATTTATTTCAGTAAGTAGGGAACAACAATGCGCATGTGCAGGTTCGGGAGGGGTGAGGGCTAAGGGGTGGGGTCGTCCCTCGCACTCCGCACCTCTCACCCTCGTGCCTATCAGTTCGGCAGACATTCTGGACGCATGGTGGCATTGTGTATCCCCCGTTGCCCAATCATCGGCACCGCCTTTTTTATCGTGCGATCGGTTACAGGAATGTCACCAGACCTCGGTCAAGTTGAAAAGTTCAGCGCCAACTCATCAAAGCACGCAGGCTTGTTGAGATGAGAAAGAAAAAAAACAACCAAACCCAGACCCTAAATGATTCTCGATCGCACAATTTTGACAATCACCACCCCCCCACACACCATTAAAGACGCGCCAAATGGGAAACTATTAGGTGGTAGCTTTTAAACGGTGCACTTTTGACACGGCCAGCCCCGCTGAAAACTAGAGGAAGGGGGCATAAAAAAAAACACGCGTGTCCCCAGATCGACCCCAAGCTTCGGCCACGGCGCCTCCCCGCTTGCATCCCGCGGGACGGTTCCGCGGGCCCGTAGCGGCTTCCCCTGATTCACTCGCTCGATCCTCTGGGTCATTGGGACTGCGATGTCAGCTTAGGATTGAGATCGAACCAATCCCTAGTGAACTTCACACCCTTCAAATTGCAACTCCTCCGCTCCCATGCCTAGGCAATACCATGGAGGTGGCTATACTGAAGTGATACTAAGCATGGGATCGGGAGCGCAGGGCTCGGCATACCAAAAAAAACAAAAAAACACCGAGGGTGCCCCCACGCACCGATGGGGGATGGGGTGCGTCTGCCGCCACAGCGTCAGGGGTAACAAGGGGGTGCATAATATGCGGGTCAGGTCGGGGCCGGGGGGCCCTGGTAGTCAGTCGCCTCGTTGGACCGGGGAGCGGGCCCCGTAATGAGCCGACAGCGAGCACAGCGCCGTACGGTGACGGTATGTCCCCGGCTCGGTGGTGCCGCGCGCTCGGAGCGTCGGTGGTGGGCCTAATTGCTGATCCGCCGAGAAAACAAGAGAGACCCTCTCGGACTCAAGCCGCGAGAGCGTATTTCTGCATTCTGCTTCCCGCGAAAAAAAAAAAAAACGACAACAAAAAGGCAATGAACGCTTACACGGTACACGTACGCGAAGTGATTATTGAGGCCGACGTGATCTAGCCAGTTTCAGATTTCAGAGAGTATATTTCGACTTCACCTCGATCGCGTAGAATAGAAAAAACCCTCACACCGACCAACCCGATAACTTTGAGCCAATCAACGCAAACAGCCGATGACTCATGAGTCTAATTCGTGCTCGAATTAAAGCGATCAAGCTGAAGGCGTTGCTCGCTACCCCCCCCCCCCCCCTACACACACACACCCATCCAAAGCTCCATTACCCTAACCTCCTCCGAGTCTGGCAGCCTATATTCTGCCCCGTGTCGGCACCGGTAATGTCCAGTTAGCAAGCTCGCTCCCTCTCCACCCCCTCGTTCATTCCAGACCCCCCTCCACTCCCAGTTTAAAAAGTTATGACAACATACAAGCTAGCCTTGAAGCGATATAGCCCGCTCACAATAACGACATTGTATTGTTAACATGAGACCCCCCCTCTCTCTCTCCAGTTCACCAGAACGCACGACGAAAAGGGACAGGACTCCGCTACAAGACAAACAACAAAAGTAGCTTGTTCTTTGAACACCCCTCTCCCCTACCCTTCCCTGGAAGTGGAAAAGCAACCCTCATTTTTTTTTTAGGCGGGTTGAGCTTCTCAAGCGTTCTATATCTGGTTCTCCACTTGAAAACCACACCGCTAAAGTACGACCTCTTGATGTCCATCGCTAGTCAGCGATGGGGTTGTGTGTGTGTGCTCAGCGCGACCAGAGGGAGAGAGACAAGGAGTATACCCAATACCCCTAATACCTCCTCGGTCTATACCGAGCCCACACAAGGGCTCTCCACCCCCACTCGGTGGCGGTGGGGGACCCCTTTTCCTAACATTAACAATACACCCCTCGCGAGTTAACCGCTCCGAGCCGGGCCATACGCCCGATGATTATACCCCGGGATTACCGTGCAGAGCGTATAGGCCCTCCTGTCAACACACCGAGCTGAGAGCTTCCAAAAAAGTCATCAGATGATCAGGCAAAAAAGAAAGAACCCCATCTACTCCATGCTTACTCTGGTAACGTCAATGTAATTTGCGTGTGACCATCTTTGGGGGGGGGGGGTGTTGGACAAGGAAGTATCGAAGACAACTCTACATTTTTGGTTAAAGGGTTGTTCTTTCGAAGACAAGTTCGAGACACGAGGTGTCTTCACTCAAGAATTTCAATTTTCAACGGCTGGGTTTGCAGTCCCTCCCCCACCAATAAAAGAAAAGGCTCCGACCGTTTATTTGGGAGCAGGGTTTCTCCGGCGGGTGCCGTCGGCTTGACCCTTGCTGCACCCCGGCTGACCCCCCCCCCCCCCCCCCCCCCAGTGAGTATAGGGGGCGCCTTCCAGCTCTCCCCCAGGGACCTCACTTGAGAGAGAGAAAGAGAGAGAGAGAGAGAGAGAGAGATAGAGAGAAAGGGCAGAAATTTAACGAAGGCTGTCGACCCCAATTCGTGCGTGGAGAGCCATGACAGGGTTCACACATCAATCAGACAAAAACGCGCCCTCTCAGCTATCCGTCTCTGTTTAAAAAAGGAGAAAAAAAAGAAGAAGTCGTCTGTCGATCGTACCGTACTCATTTGTGTGAAGACTACTGAGAGAAAATTGTGTACTTTGGATAACGACACAGTTTTCTATTTAGTGCTGCAAGAGGCCTGCTTTGGGTTTTTTCCCCCTCCCTTCACCCTCTCCTTCTCTTTTCATGCCTACTCGGCGTGAGTAAATTGTGACGCAATGTTTGCCTAGAGTGAAGCCAGCACTACTACTTGTTTTCCTTTTTTTTGTTTTCTTTCTGGCGGTGTTTTCTTGTTTTGTGCGCTGCGCTGTCGGTCGGACGCGAGTGTTTCTTGGTTCCGAGCGACACCCCCTCCTGCGTCGTCCCCCCCTTCGCCTCTTTTCCAGGCACGCGGGGCTCCGTGGTCCCAGAGCGGTTCCGTCTTACATATACAACACCGACCCCCCCTCCCCCCCTCTCCGTCCGTCCCTCATTGATCCGCCCAAGGAGGTTAGCGAACCGAGAGACGAGCGAGACAATATCATTGGTTTAAGTAGGAAAATAGCTAGCGGTGCTCTCTCACCGGCAACTCAACCGGCCTTAATTACACGACACTTTAGGTCTTCGCGTTTCTACCGACAAGTTTTATTTCGTGACAAATAACTCTTGTCAACTGAATCGATTTTTGTCCCCTCTCTCTCACTCTCCCCCCTTCCCCCCTCTCTTTTCCCCCCTGGACCAGTGAGGGCGGCATGTACGTCCACACAAAAGCTCGGCATACCACAGACCGTGGAATCACGAGGAGAGTGGACACAAACCGAACCGGGAAAAAAAAAAGATGCGGGGGAAAAAAAGAAGATACGAGGAAGAGGGTACGGACTGGAGTTTTCTAGACGTGACTTGAACAGAAAAAAAACCAACAACCAGATGAGCCTTTCCAATTTCAAAGAGTTTTCATTCCCACAGTCTAAACTGCTTCCCCCCAACGGCCTTCCTGAAAGACCGTCTTCACCACTCGTCATCCGTGGTATGACAGTTTTCGGAAGCTGGACGGCGTGGTCCATACTCTATTACACAGAGGCCGAGGAAGGAAGCGCTCAAATGAGTCCAGCGCCTCCCATTCTGCCCCAAGTAAAAGAGAAGAGAACGGAAGGACAGAAGATAGGGAAGGGGGAAAAACAACAACCACCAGAACCGGACAGGTTACTCATGCTCGTGTGTCTTCTTCCGAGGCGCTCATCAAATTGGAGATGGGAGGGGGAGGGGAAGGTAACGGCTCGTCCATCAAGGAGGAGCATCAGTTCCTCCCCCACCTCCCGTCCCCCATACCCTTCCCCCGCGTCGCTCGTGTCTTCAAGATGCTATAGCACTGGCACTAGTATAGGCGTTCCCTCAATCCTCCCATCCCAACCAGAAAGTAGAAATCCGATCATCCTGCAAGGCCAACGCTTCCCCCATTGCATCAACACGACCAAGTGTCAAACCACTGTCTCGCTCGAACACCGAGTGGTCTCTCTACTAAGTCTAAGTTCAGCCTTGCTCCAAACCCAAGGGGACCAATCCAGTCCACCCGAATAATTCCCAATTTGAGAAATGAATTCTAAAAAGAAAAGACCCGCAAGAGGCAAGACAAAAGTGACAGTGATACTTACTGTGGGCGTCGTCTTTATTGTGCGTCCCATTGATGGTTTCATTGTCATAAATTGCAAGCCAATAACCCGTTCTGCTGTACAGCTGCTTCATGACATCCGAGTACTGTCTGCTCTTGACGCTGCTCGTCCGCCGCCGCCTCGTCGATATTCTGCTGTCCTCCTCCGCCGTCTGCACGGTGCTGGGCACGGCAGCGGCCTTGCCGCCGCCGCCGCCGCTGCTGTTAGTAAATCCCAGGTCGGCGCTGCTCTGCGGACTCCCCGCCATCATCGCTCCCCGCCCGGCGTCCCAGGACGGCTCCGTGCCCGGCGCAACCGCCGCCGCCGCCTTGAGTCCCTGCGCCCGCTGCTGCTCCGAGTCCGACGGCGGGGCGAGCACGCCCGTCTCCCCGCGCAACGTGGGCGCGGGCAGGCCGGACGAGAGAGTTAAACAGACGAGGAGCACCGCCACTCCCGTGTGCAAGACGCTCCGGCAGACTCGCTCCGTCCAACTCTCCATCGCGTGGTTCCTCATCATAGCTCGTTCACTATCTCACTCACTCTCCTCCTCCTCCTCCTCCTCCTCCCCGTCCCTCCTTTCTCCCTTCGCACGTCCGAAGGGGCTGGCTAGCGTATCCAATGAAAAGCAGACGACCACCAAAAAAAAACCCCGAGTGATTGAATCTCCTGGGACGTCGGCAGGCAACTCGCACGGAAATATCACTGAAGATTCACTCCAGCGCAGCAACACCGGTCGTCTTTCCTTACAGTGCGTCACCCCTCCAAAAAAAAAAAGAAGGGAAAAACGGAAGGGGAGGTAAAATTCCCCTGTCGCAGCGAAGGGACGCACTGTGGCAGCAGTATTATCCACCAGTGACAGAGCAGCCACGCACGAGGATCCCGAGTAGACAGTCGCGCTCGGAGAAGAAGAAAAAAAAATGCCCCACCAGCCAACCTCCAGCAAATCCCGAGCAATGAGGCGGGCGTGAAGACGGTATGGGAAGGCTATGCTATGCACAGCTCGCGGGATGCGCGCACTGTCACGCACTTGGCCAACTTCTCGCTGGGCCAGCCAAGGATGCAGCTAAACGCCTGGGGAGATTTGTCCCTCTATATATATGCACTTCGAACTCCGACATGTATAATAGGTGAGGTCATTATTATCCCACTTCGCCCGCTGGTCACGTGACCTGGATATCTCCAGCCTCTCTCTCCGATCGTGCCACAGACGCTGGTGTGTATAGCGTGTGCACGCACGCTGCACCGTGGAACTAGGCGGTGGACTGATATGCGTGGTGTATGAGTGGAGGGGGGGGGGTAGCTCGCAGTCAGGTGAGACGGCAGTCACCGCTGATGTCCTGACGAGTGTACGACATCGGAAGCGTGCGTGGTAACAGTCTCGGTTAGCGCTACGTCTGTTGGATCACAGGAAAACAATTAGGGATGGGAGAAAGAAAGAGAGAAGCAACGTTAACCGCACAGACACGTAATGGGTCAGTGATTACTGAAGACGGGGGAGGGGGGCTTTTATTTTTATCTTCGCCGACATAGTCACCGTCGGCATCAGATGAATGAGTCGGGGTAAGGCGCATGCGCTGAGTCGTGACGTGGGCGCAGCGGCATTACCCCTCCCCAATGCGCAAAACTTCGGCTCGCCTTCCCCGACTTCCCGCCCACAAATCGCTTAATAAAACAAAGCATTATCGGCGGATTATGAGGGGGGTTCCGCCGGAAGATGTTCCTGTTTCCGTTTCCCCACCCCCTGTCTCCCTCCCTCCCCATTTCTAATTATACCCAGCGAGCGGCGAGTCGGTCGGAACGCCGACCACTGCCGAGTGAGGGCGGGTTGCAGTCCTCTCTGTAGGGTGTGGAGAGGGGAACGTCCGTCACCTACGGTTGACTTTGAGATTACACAACCGTCAATTGGGTCAGTGACATTGTCAACCGAAGGTCGCCGCCCGGTAAACGTCACCCCATCAATCAAAGTCACGTCAATGGCGGGGCATTGTGAGAGACAACAATGACTCGCACGGACGAACGCCGCTCCAAACGCTGAAGGGCACATTTTTGAATAGAGCAATATCGACCAGGAAAAGGGTGCATCGTCCGTCCGCTTGTCTCGCTGTCGTCAAGAGTCGACCTTCGGGAAAAACCCCATCGAACGCAAAACATGCCGTTTAGATTTACAGCATGGACACAAATCGCATCGATGTTCCCCCGAGAGACGTGCGAACGAAGCCGACTCTCCGGCCGACGGAATTGTTACCGAGGAAAGCGATTGCCGCCGGAGAGAGCGGACCCTGCGCTTCTCCCCGCCCCAGACCCGTTCCCGCCTTACAGTCACAAATGGACGTCCCCGATCTGACTTGTGTTTATCGCCACCTCATCTCCAGATTCGGGTCATTAAAAGAGGGCCCCGCAGTTTGGGCTCAAATCACTGGGACCAGCCTCCCCTCACCCCCAACCACACTTCATATCGAATCGCAATGACCCATTGGCCTGAGACATGCACTCACGAGCACGTTTACAACGAATCAAACGATAAAGGACTTTTTTTACGCCGTCATTACGTCTAATGTCATCTATTGCAGACCGATTTCTTACACAATGTCCCCGCTCCAATGTACTATTAACGAAAACCTCTCTTAGTTCCTTACGCGTGTTTTTCCCCCTTTCTCAAAAGAATGGAATAGTAGGTTTTTTTACAGATCGGGGGGGGGGTGTAAATCCTTTCCGTTATGTCCCAAACAATTTTTGGCCAGCATGGGTCCCTGTGGTCGATCACGTCCCCCCCCCACCACCACCACCTCCCCCCTGGCCCTCTGCACACCCCGCCTGCTGGAGTTCGGCGTGGCTGACAAGAGGCGCTGTGTTTATTGTGGCCGGATTCCTCAACAGATCCCCCTCCCCTCTCTCTCTCTCACTCTCTCTCTCTCTCTCTCTTTTATTAACGATGCCCGAAAAAAATACTCAAGTCGCCTCGGTTTGTTTATTTTGTATATTCTGCCCCCCGGGAGACTGGAAATTGCCGGCAAGGTCAGGAGAGAATCCAGACCGTGCCCTTTACCCAACATCTGCCAGTGGGGGATAAAAAAAAGGGAGAGTCAAGAGAAAACAAAACAAAAGAGCTGGCAGGTTGAAATATGTCTATACCAAGTCCCTGTTTTACGCACTCGCGCCAAGATCTCATGCAGCCAGTAATTTGTATAGGGGTCTATAACGCCCGTGGCTTGCGTGTTACGGGTTAACTTTTATGGGGATTTATGCAACGGCTAAAGTGCGCACATCCGTTCCCTGGTGTGCTCTTATAACGTATGGGATTAGCTGTAAGATTGCCCATCCCCTGTAGCGTATACTCATCTGTTGACATTTTTGGTATGACGTTTTTGGTGGTGGTAATTTTTTATTTTTTGCGCTCTCTGGGCAATCTCCCACACAGGATCAAGTTGAAGTAAACAGTTGGCTAGAGTGAGAGATGTGTGTGTGTGTTGTGCGGATGGGAGATTGTGGACAGACTATATCGGCCGCACGCATTACCGCAATATCTCTCCTCTGGCTGATAACTCTCACCGCAATTTGTTTTCGCCGCAGTGTTTGCACATTATTAATTTCACATCGCG
Source organism: Luidia sarsii (assembly GCA_949987565.1). Classification (NCBI taxonomy): domain Eukaryota; kingdom Metazoa; phylum Echinodermata; class Asteroidea; order Paxillosida; family Luidiidae; genus Luidia; species Luidia sarsii. The sequence continues at coordinate 25,185,694 of OX465102.1, read as the reverse complement.
TTGACTATATATCCGTCGGAAATTGGGGGCATTGCCCATCCATTGCGCACAAGTAAAACCCCGCAGTAAGTCTACTCGGGACGGCAGAGAGGTGTCCCACGATGTACACACTACACACTGTCTTGCACGCCACGATATAATACTAAGCCTTGTGGATAGCAATGTAGGTCTATAGTGTGTATTTTGTTCCCATGTTTTCCCGTCTTTAGAACTTCAAATGACAGAAAAGATTGCAAAAACAAAGCGCCTGCCTACTTAAATAGCCAATATGCAAACCTTGAAAGAGACTATATACAGGATCTTCCCCAGACCCTCTAAATAGTAAATGGTTGAATCTTTACAATTAATCAGAAGAATGAATGACATGGATAAATGAATGATTGAGCGTGCAGTTGGTTATATTTTGTATCCCTTTACATGAATAAATCGATAGAACAAAAATATAAACTTTTACTGGGCCGGAACTTGAACCCAAGACCTCTGGATTAACGTTCAATTCTAACGTCCAATTTATCTATTTGTTCAAAAGTTCCCAGCCTGGTTTTTTTTTTTTTTTTGAATACATAAATAAGAAAAGGAAGTAAGTTGTCAATGTTACCAATGTATTTGGGGAAAAAACACCGTTTATTTGTTTGTTTGTTGGGTTGTTTGTTTGTTTGAAGACGGGATATTTAGCCTAGGGTATGCTTCACCTCTCATCCACATGGAACAGTCAATCTATTATTAAAAGGGCATTTCCTCTTCCTATATTGGCACACGTCAAGGAAATATGGTAGCCGTATTACAGATAGGCGCAACCAAGCTGTTTTGGTTGGTGTCACCGTCAGGAACCTTCGAGGCTTCCACCCGCGAGTTTCCGTGACAATTCCCGGGTAAACCCAGCGAACCACGCAAACACTGGAAACTATTCATAGTTACCCACGGGTTTGGAATAACCTTACTCACATTCTAAGAATAACACCACAATACCTAGATCACCGTGTTCAAAAAAGTACCAACGAACTTTCACCGTGTACAATGCCTACAAATGTTTTCATTCCATGTATAGGAAGGTTTGCGGTGACACCATGTATCAGGTCTCTTAAAGGAAGAGGTTTGGTTTGGTTTGGTTCTGAAAAGAACCTGAGTGGTAACTCGACGTTTCGACCAGTATGCTCTGGCCGTCATCTCCGGATGACGGCCAGAGCATACTGGTCGAAACGTCGAGTTACCACTCAGGTTCTTTTCAGAACCAAACCTCTTCCTTTAAGAGACCTGATACATGGTGTCACCGCAAACCTTCCTATATTGATTCACCCACCATGCAAAGCCTTAAGTCTTATTCATTCCATGTACATGTTCTACATTCGCAATACTTTGTGTACATTTCCCCCCTTAATGAGCCTGACACTATAGCTGCTACGATTTCATCTGATTTGGCATAAACAAGAAAATCCATGGAGATAATGAACAGTATAAACAGAAGTTCTGTGTTTATGATAAAAAAGTTTATCTACTTGAAATTAACATTGAATATTAAATCTGCCTTTTTAGAAAGGTTCTGATTGAAACACCAGCCCTCCTAATTCTTAATAGGCACTATTCGCATAGGCCTATACTACAGGGCACAGGCCTACTGTTGAATATTAAATCCGATCTCCCTGATCATTCGATATCAAATATGAGTGTAATGGGCATAGAATCCATTGGTCACCGTAGTAATGCTGTCCGTCTTAGCCGTGAGAAAATGTGGATGAAGCATCTTCGGACTATTCAACCCCATCTCAACATCCAGAAGGGTAATGACTAACACCATGCAGCTTTCTGATAATCCTTCTTTTGTGTTCACTCCTCCACACTTCTCTCTTTGATCTTTCCCCCCTCTTCTCAGCTACCCTACTCCTTGCCCTTCCCTTTGATCTCACCCTACCAGCTTTGTCCTTTGTTTCTCATCTGTGCCCTATTCACTCTCTTCCCCCTTCCTTCGTGTACATGTATCTGTTTTGTCCTTGTCACTCTGCCTTTGAGAAAGGTCCTGTTAGGATCGAAACGTCAGGCCCGCTAAATTTTGAGAATATTAAATCCGTAAACATGATTATTTGTGCGACGTCGTCTGCTCCCAAAGTCTTGTTCCGCGACTCCAATAGTAGCGCTGCGTGCAAGCCGCGTAAAGGCGTACAGGCTAAACGGCCAGCGCGCACGCGCAGTGCCCATCTCCCAATTTCCAAAATGGCGACGTCCTCGAAGCTTTTTTTCGGAAGACAGCTGAGTCGGCTGGGTTTGTCGGCTTTCAGGCAGCTGAGCGGCGCGAATTCAGGCGTGACATCTACCGCAGGCCGATGCAGACATCTCCTGGCCTTCGGCGTTTGTGGTTTCTGTGCGGCGAGCGGCGTACTTTGGATGCAATATCACCGTCAGAATTGGCAGGTCGCGGCGCTATTTCCGTCAACAACAGTGCATGCATTGGACATACAACGCAAGGTATGTATCGTTGTTGTCTGCCTTAGCCTAGGACTACTTGTTGTGCTGTCTTTATTGTATTTGTAGTACAGTCTGAGTGCTGAAAAATCCCCACGGACTGCAGCATCTAGAGCACATGAGTTGCACCAAAAGACGCGAACAATTCAAGTACTTATCGAATCCTGCGAATCAGTAAATGGATCGACTGTTTACATTCCCGATTTTGGAATATCGCACACATATATTGCAGGGGTTTCCCCCGAAGTTCGTGTGGTGAGAATTCTCTTCTAATAATGGTGATCATTCTATTCTACCACCTAATCACCGAGTGTACACATTCCTCGTGAAAATGGCAACATATTCCACATCAAATAACATGTTGTCTGGTGCTTTTTGAATGAATTAATCCCGAATTTCTAATGATATTCTGTGGCCCCTCCCACTTGGGAAACTGACCAATCACAAATCACCAAATGGGTTGTATGAAAACAAGTGCACTGTGTGGTGAAATCCCTAAGCCCTGTCTTGGACTGCAGGAGAATATGGGCCAGAAATGTGGTTTTCTTCCCTTTTTCATGTATGAATTTCATGTAATGGAGTATATTTGTTTTGCTTGATTCCATCTGAAACCTATATGTTTACTATAAATAATGCCACTAATATTACACTAATTACAGCTCACATCTTAAAAAAATTACAGCATTGGAAATAAAATCAATGTTAAAACTTTAAATTCAGTTCATGTTATTGAGATGTACATGTATTTCTGTGGCAATTTTTAAGGTAGCCAGCTAGATGTCACAAAGAAATAAATTACATGTAGATGAATATGTGTATATTGTATGTGCTGGAAGTACTAATAGTAATACATGTAAGTGTTATCTCTGTGGTTAGAACTCTATTTGCATTTTATATGCAGTGATTCTCCCAAATCAACATTAGGCCTAAGGACTAGTAAAAAGATTGATTAGTTTCTCATCCTAATCTTTTGAAAAAAGGAGTATGTGCCTATGCGGGCACCTTTTTTTTCCTCTTCAAAAACAAATTTTTCCCCTAAAGATGGGTAGTCTAATTTCCATTAATTTTTGCATTGTCTGTGCATTTTCGAGGTTCAACAGCTAAAAACAGCGTAAATCAATCGAAATTTTGTCTTTTTATCACTTTATTTAAAAAAAATAATAAAATTGATGCGGCAGCAAAAAAAAACCGATGCGGGCGGGGATGAAAAACTAATAAAAAAAACACTTGTCCTAATCAAGATGTTTCAATTTGATACAAAATTTGATGAAGTAGTACAAAAATGTCACAATCTGTGAATGACCGAGTGCTTGCATTTGCTGCATTTGTTGCCGTGTGCTGCAATGCGAAGTTGCGTATATTTTATATTGTGCTCAGTGGTTAATACGGAACGTTGGGTGCATATAAAACATGTAGCATGCTCAATTGCATCTCCTTTGAACTGTGTCGGTTGGAGCTGGAATTAGGGCTGGATCACAACAGGAGCTTCTCACTATCACCCGTAAACTTGACACTAAAAAAAAATCATAATTCATTTACCAAAGTTGTGAGCAGTGAGTGTATACGGTAAGTAGCCTGCTGTCCTACTTTTATTTGGCACCTGACATTATAATGACAAAAACAAAATTAGACTGAAATAAATTCAGGAGTGGACAAGCAACTGTCGGAATAATACGTTTCACACCTCTCTGGACCTGTATGTGCATGGACCCGAGATTGGGTACCGGGAATGCCGGGAAATCAACCCCCTTCATTTTCTGAGCGATGATCATCCCTATTTTAGAATATTTTAATGACCGAATAATACTTGGGGTTCTGTAACTAGGTCCCAGATCTTCAGCCAGTCCGTGGACATCTAGAGTGTGGAGGCTTTGTCAGCGTTCAGCAATGTGGTTAATTCAAATACTGTTTGCGCTTTGCTTTATGGTCTTACTAGAATGAGCTACAACCGCATTGTTGAGACTGAATTCTCGTGCTTGCCTGTACTTAGAGCACATGCATGATCATGTCATCAAGGTGGTATTTGGGAATTTCTGGGGCTAATCGGGGACCCCCAATGCGTATCAAATTCCACCCCGTGTTTTCGTCAATTTTAATTGTGCCGGGTAGGGATTAAGGCAAGAGTACAACTGTTTCCAGCTCAAAGCTTAATGTCAACATGGAATGATGACTGTACAGAATAGCCACACCCATGAACTCATCTCATTGAGCACATCCTCATCTTGTTTGAGTTCATAAATAGTAACAAGCACTCATTAAGCATGTAAGAGTTAGGTGGTTCTTCAACAAGACATTTTGTCAGTGTACATGACATGTACAATGTACATGAATGTACATGTACGTGTACATGTATACCAGGTAACATAAGATCAGAGTATACATACCTTGAGATTCCCAGTACTGATTTCTAAACATTATATTTAGTGACTCAATGCTGGCAAGTTACAATAGCCAGCCAATAAATCCAGCACAAGAGATCAGCACCAGTGAACTTAGAGCTCTCCCAAATGAAGAGATGATATCATACTCAACCCACTTGTTGTTTTTTTCTTTCTTATTTTTACCGGGCACTGTTTTGACAGGTCTTAGTCCAAAGTACAGTCAGAGAAGGATAACAACAAAACGCGTACATTAGAGAGATGTTTTTTCTCCCATGGGCCAGTGTTGTTGAGCATTACACTATGACAAGATTCATTGCCAGTCCAGTGGGTTGATATCATCGTGGGTGGAGGAATGCCATCTGTTTGCTTGATTTTTATTGCCTTTTAATCAAAATGAAAGTAAAAATACCTGCCGTAAAAAAAGTTTGGATGGTTATGAAACTGATCAAAAATACAAACAAGAATCGATGCGTGCCATGAAAAAAAAATTGGCTGCTGTACATGTACAATTTACATTGTTAGGACCTGTAAATTTCATTGTTAGGGGGCCTTAGGCTATGGTTGGGCTGCACTGGTATTGCAATGCATGTTTATTACATGGACATGTACACGCAGGCCTACGTACAGTCCATGTGATGTACGTGTACGTGTAACGCTTCAGTGGGGCAGTGTTTATACACAACCAGCCTTGCCCTGTGTACCTATCTCATATCTTTGCAGTATTGGCAGTATGCAAACACCATATTAATAGCAATGCAGTCAACATGGACATGTGCATGCGATTGTTGGCAGGGGGGGTGGGGCGGGGGTGAGACGAGTTCCCCGATGCATTGATTAAGTTCTGTGTTCTATCTGAGGCAACAGACCCCAGCCTCATCGTGCCAGAGCAAGTTGTGCAATAATTCAATTTCTATAGTGTAGAACATGTGGCTTCAAGGGTCCACTCTGCTCCCGACATTGCTGTCAGCCACCGGTGCAGCAGCGTCGTAGATATTTTAGACTATCAATGACTCATCGGGCTGATCTGGGAGATGGAAATTGTGTCTAGTTTGCCACCAATATGTGTAGATAACAGAGCAGTTCAGGGCTTTAGTTGCACCCTTTTGTCTTGGTTGGCCAGCAAAGGCCTCCCAAGCAAAGCCCAGGTGGCCATTGATATCTTTTAAAGTTTTAGAAGGCTTGACTTCAATACGGTCTTTCCCGATCATGGGCAGAGCACACAATGCCTGTATAAATGTTGATTTTCCCAACTCTTGTCCGAGCCATGCTCATTCGTGACTTATATTGTCTATGTTGTCACTGTAAACTTTCCTTGCATGAAATGATGAAAGTTATGACTGTCCAAGTTATATTCGGATCAGTCGGTTGACAAGTCAACTAGCAGACTCAGTGCCATTTGGTACCTGTACAAAGACAAGTACATACCGGTACACGTACCAGTAATATGTTACATCATACATGTACATGTACATGTACCACTTACACGTGTACCATGCATGTACATTGTAACTCAGACTGCTTTATACACATGTATCACAGCACAATTGACATGTACAATGTACATACAGTATATAGATGGACAGCGATACTGTTACTGTACGTTTCTGTGAGTCAAGCCTGTCGGCTGAGATGTCTCAAGAAAATAATGGAATGCTGGGTGGGGGGGGGGGGGGGTCAGGGGCTGTGCGTGCGAGCCTGTATGTGTTGGGAGGGACTAAGATGGTTCTGCCAGGGAGTTAATGTCGGTAAGAAGTTGTCATCCCTGTTCAGGATTAGCTATGAGCACAATTGGGCATCGAACGAAGCCAGATCCCTCCGACTGACATCTTGATGGGTATTAAGGGCGAGAGGAAGTTTTCCATCAAAACAACCAGCTCCAAATGTCAGTTTTTTGTATGGGTGGTCTTCTTCATTCTCTCTCTCCCTCTCAAACTGACTCTCGGACAATAAAAAATCCATCCTTTAAAAAGAAAGAAAGAAGAGTTAAATCCTGGCAATCCCTTCCGATTTTGCGTCTTACCTCCGTGCCGTGTTCCCCCTTCTTCCCTTTTTCTCTGACACACCTGTCGTAAATTTATGTGGTTATTCCCACAAAGGCAGTCTGCAGGATTGCAGTACAATGCTTGGTGATTGATCATTGTACAGTGTGGGCCCTTACCAGTAAGGGAAAAAAAAAAGAGGGTAGCCCAGCGACCAAGGGGGGTGGAAGTGGTTGGAAGGAGTGGAGAGGGAGGGATGGAGAGTGGAGGAGTGAGAAAGAGGAGCTAGGAACCGTGCAGGAACCAAAGTTTCCACGTGGACTGGTACCAGCTGGTTTCAAAAGTTGTCACGCGCTTAAACGCGTCCATCCCAGACGTGCCCCTTGGTCTCCCAGCCGTGGCCCGCAAACCGGCAATTAAACCCCAAACCGGTCAGCACCGCCAGCGATCGGACCGCAGTGACTATTTATAGTGCCCCCTGCCCGCGCCGCTCCGAACCCTTTCTTCCCATCTCCAAGCCATGCCTCTTGAATTATAATCAAATTTGAAGCATGTTTTCATTTCCCCCGAGGGGTAGACTGCACACTATCATATGGGGGCCGCTGCACGGCTGCAGTGGTGCACAGTGGTTTCTTTTTTTCTTAGTTCACCTATGCACTTTGTGGTTGGTCGGTAAGAAGATGCCAGCCAGCTTGCCCAATGTTGACTGTGCTGTGGTCGGATAAAAATAAGTCAGTTGGTTTCTTTGACTGTGCCGACAGCACTTATGACAACACATGATATCATTATCGATGGCAGTGTAGCCGCTCTTGCCACCAGACTTAGGACTGTAGATCTCTGCAGACTCCTTCCTCAGAGCCTCAACAAAAGAGACCAGCACATTTGACAAGCGCGAACCACTGACAGATTTCAACGTCTCAGATTTTCACACGTGATCTCAGAAACTTACACTCTCCCTGCCCTGGACTGCAGTAAAAGCACTGTCTATAGCCAGTCATCTGACAAGTTATTAACAAGTTGGGAATCAATTTAAACCAAAATAATCAACGAACCATTTAATCATACATGTGATTACCGCAATGCTGCACACATCTTTATTCATATTGACGCAAGTACTGCAAGACCGAGTTGAAAGCACCATATCGCAAACTCCCACACACTTCATTAAGTATCAAATTAAGTTGTCAGCACATTGTTGTCACAGGCATATCCAGGGTCATTTGCGTGTGACTTATAGGAGGCAATAATGCATGTTATTTGATCAACAAAATGAAAATCCTCTGTCGCCGTAGATTAGTTCATCGGCATTGTTGGTCCGATTGTCTTTGTACATGTACGCCTACGTACATACCAAGGGTCACATGACCCCGGGGTTAGAACGTACACATTGGACATGCACTGGCAGTCGCAGTCGTGGTACAAAGTCCGTTCCACTGTTTTCGGTCCGTGATTTGGTCGGGGGGCTTGGTTATTTGGCTATCTGTGTGTCTGACTTATACTATTGGGGTGTGCATGGATGAATAGAATCATTCTCAACTCATGTCTGTTTGCTATTGGAGTAAGGGTTTGAGAACACAGATTACGATCTAAGGACAGTCCCATACATGTTGACCCATATCCTAAAGTGTTGCCATTTTTATTTCAATGTGCTAGTTAATCCTAGTAGCATCGCACTTTCCCCATTGTGGCTGTCTGCCCTTGTCTGATTATCAGCCCATTAGCCAAGCATGTTGCTTAAAACTGTTGGTTGGTTGTTGTTGTTTTTTCTTTCTTGTTCAACTGAGAACAATTAACACCCCCATTATTGGTCCTAAATGGTGTTTACGGCTAACTGGATCCAGCTATGTTTGCAGAGTACACAGCCTGGGCTGTAATCAATGAAAGCTGTGGCCAGTGTTTGTGGAATGGCAAGGCCTGCTTGCTGGGGTCAAGCGGTCAAGCGGTCTGATCTTGAACCTGAATTGAGGGGGTGACTTGCTGAGGGCAAGGGGAGGCGAGAGAGGCAAGGGGAGGCGAGGGAGGCAAGGGGAGGCGAGAGAGGCAAGGGTAGGTGAGAGAGGCAAGGGGAGGTGAGAGAGGCAAGATGGGGGGGGGGGTGAGAGGCAAGGGGAGGTGAGAGCGCAAGGGGAGGTGAGAGAGGCAAGGGGAGATGAGGGAGGCAATGGAGGCGAGGGGAAGCAAGAGAGGTAAGAGGAGGCTAGAGAATGAAGGGAAGGTGAGGGAGGCAAGGGGAGGAGAGAGAGGCAAGGGGAGGCGAGAGAGGCAAGGGGAGGCGGGAGAGGCAAGGGGAGGTGAGAGAGGCAAGGGGAGGAGAGAGAGGCAAGGGGAGATGAGGGAGGCAATGGAGGCGAGGGGAAGCAAGGGGAGGCGAGAGAGGCAAGGGGAGGCAATGGGTGATGAGGGAGGCAAGGAAATAAGCCCTACATGTAGGCCTACTGTAGCTAGGAAATACTACATACAAACCTGTACATATGTAGCTCAGACTGGATTTTTTGGCATATGTACAGGTACATACTGTACATGTGTAGAATGTACATGTATCGGCATACATGACATACATGCATGCAATGTACCACATGTATACATGTACGTGTATGAATGACTATGTATTTTTTTATTTAGGTCAAACAAACAAAGGAAAAACTGAGTGGGAACTCTCTAACAAATTTAAAGATTGGCAAATACCGGTAAAACTTTGACTGGACCGGGACTTGAACCCGAGACCTCTGGATTAACATACATATACTGACCCTGTACAGAGTACCAGTGCTCTTCTATCTGGGCTATCCAGATTACTTACTAAAGTATGTACATGTACACAATGTACACTCAATCTCATACACGTGTGCACTGCATGAACATGGTACCATCCTTGAACTCATCAAAAGAGTACTTCACTGTAATAATTGGTGGTATTGAGATTTCACTGTACATGAATTTCTAGGAACTGGGGTTCCTTAATCAAATTTGACATTGTGCTTTGTCATGCTCCTGTACAAATGTGCTCTGTATAGTTCCATACAGGTCTGTACATTGTACATGCACTGTATTATAAGTTTTGACATGTACATGTACAGTACATGTACAGGCCTACACTGAACATGTACATGCTTGTATGTAATGTGCATGAACATTACTGTAACTGTTGAACATTTTCCAGCTTACACACTATACATGTACATAAGCCCCTAGCAAGTACATATAGCAACCATCTTGTTTTCAAAGCATGAAGTCAAATGAATACAGACAGCTCATATTACAAGACTAACACACTGTCACCTTTTTGTGATTGCAGAATACATCTTGAAGTCTCCATTCAAATGACACAGCAACTTGTCTAGATATGTACTACAGTACATGTATACTAAGTGCATGTAGGTGTAGTTAATATGAGGAAGCAGATGGGTTCTTGTTGATGGGAGTTGAGGTTTAATTGACAGAGTCCTAGTTGTCTACTTGAGCATACATGTACATGTACTGCACATGCTCACCCAGAGGCTTGGATAACCTTTTGTTAACATGTTTGAGGGCAAGTCATCGCTGTGCTATCCGTCACCACCCTCACTACCACTTCTGGTCCTTGAGTGGTTGGAGCCAGTGTGGGAGCAGGAGGGGAAGGAGGGGAGGGGGATGGAGGGAGGACGGCGGCATTAAAAAAAGATCACATGGAGTGGGTGTCATGACTACATGGAGACTCTGAACTTATGCGTGGGCTCCCATTGCTTTAAAAACCAATTAGCTGGGCAAACCCTCTAAACTTACAAGAGGGCCTTTTCTCCACCCCTGATGGTGTCTGAGTTTGCTGCCCTGGATGGTCCTGACTTTTAAGGAAGGGAACATGAGAGGCTCACTAGCCGAGCCGGCATTGACACAGAGCAAGTTAATGTAGCAGTTTATTAAAGCTTGACAAATTGCTTTGGGGAGCCTTTGTTTGTCGGATGCCGCAGTCCCCCCTTCCCGCAGTCCCCCCTTCCCGCCCTCACCCAAGGTATTCCAGGGCTGGCTTTTGGGCGGAGCGGGGCTCCGAACCAGCTCAACAAATATTGACTATTTTTTTATAACCTGTAAAGGTATTGAAGTAATGGCCTGGCTGAAAGGAAGGGTGCCACAGCTCGCGGAATGTCGCAGCTCCTTTGGGCTGAGGTTGAAAATGCCGAAAGAGGAGAGAAAAAAAAGGAAAAAAAAAAGTCTCGTCCTCCTTGGGTGTGTCTTTGCCTCAAAAAATATTTGACCATCTGCAGACATTTTCCCGAGTGTTTTTTTTTTTTAAAGGCCAGCATTTGAATAAAAACAGAATGTGCTAAACTGAAACACCCCCGTGAAAATGGTTTCACGGCAGAAACTCCCCCACCTCCCGTATTGAGTGACTGCAGTCCCAGAAGGCTTCTTATATCATGACCTACAGTAACTGTGCTTGACTGAGTAAGTCAGGGAATCTCAAGGGTGTGATCCAGTTGGAACGTCCTTGAAGCAGAGGGCTCTCAGATTGCGAACAGGGACTTACCCCTGCACATTATATCAAACTGCGAGATGGCCACCTCCGGTGTTTTTCACCAAAAACTGCCACCTCAAGGGGAGGGGGGGGGTCAAAGTCAGTCTAGAAAGATGAAAATCAAGTGCTGCGGACAGTGTGCATGAAGTGATCATGCAAGATTTCTCCAGCCAAAGTATTTACATGTACATGTACATATACAATATGATGTACTCCAGTGCTACAATTCTGACTCATGGAACATCAATCTAGCACATCCACAGCATGTATAAACCATTACCAAACACTTTAATTTAGTAAATTATTGTTTGCCACCTTGGATTTGCAAAGTTCCAAGCAAGGGAACCCTAGCTCTTTTCTTTATGTGGATCAATCATTTGAATGTATGCTAAGTTTAAATGAGCAATCTCAAAAGTTAGAGGGCCTGACATTTTGATCCTAGCAGGACCTTTCTCAAAAATTAGAGGGCCTGATGTTTCGATCCTAGCAGGACCTTTCTCAAAGAGAGCATACATGTATACAAGTATGTGCATTGTGCAATTGTGTATACACATTTAGAAACATGCATTTATCTGTAAGGAAACAACCTCAACAGCCCTTTGCACGTGCGTTATTTTTGGAGCTATCGTTTTCAAGCATGACTCGTCACTCGGAGCCCTGAGATTGCATGTTTTGGAGACCAATACATACAGTGTAACCCCAGATGGCCCATTAGAACTGTGAGGTGGGCCGTCTCACAGATCACATGTGGTATGCAGGGGGGAACCCTTGCCAGTGAACTCTCGTATACATGTACATCCAGGCCTGTGCTGTCCTGAAATTGTGAGCCCGTCAAATTATTTTTAGCAGTGGCAAAATAGCATTGTCCACAATATTCCAGGAATCCCAGTCCAGTCTCCGCAAGATAAAGCCCACATCACTTTTTTTTATGGGACTTGTAATCATTTATCTAACTATTGCACAAGTGTAGTGGAGTTGTGATAAGGACTGCTAATCTGGTTTGTATAAATGGTCTTTGTCTTCCATTCTAGCGGCGGGTGGCAAAAATGCAATTCCAACTAATACTAGTCTACCCGCTCTTTCAATTAAGAGGTGACAGATTTAGAAAGAAAATTTGCAAAGATGCACTGTGTTCCTCCAGATTAAATCTCTCTGTACATGTATATATATTGTGCATGTGGTTATGTAAGATTCAGCTTTAGCTTGATTCAACTTTTTAGTATTGCTTACTACAAGTGAATGAGTATCTTAACCGAACCACATACATCCTACCAATGTCACAGGTATGGAACGTCAGCACTTTTTGAGAAGTCTGCACGCACATGAACAGCCGATTTCACGAAACTTCAAATGTTGCGTACGCAGCATTTTGTTGCGTAACTTACACAACATTTTGCTGCCTTTGCTAAATATTGCTGAAAAGAGTCATAGAGGCGCAAGACTTATGCAACATCAACGTTGCGTAACTTACGCAACATTTCTTGAAATTGGCTGCTTCACCTACGTTTTTTATCTTGAGTGTCTGCCTGTAGCCATGTACTGTACTTACATGTACATTGAGGTCCATGATCATTGTCACTGCCAAGATAGAACATGTCTTCCTCGGTGATTTTTCCAAATGTTTCCCCCAGAGTCAGGAAGCAGCTATCTGTAGACTTTACCATGCTGGATAACTCACCACCAGAGTGTTTGCTGATTCACAAGGCCTGGCAAAAAGTCATCTTGTTCCCCCGGTCTTAGGTCTGGTGGCAAATACATTGTTGCTACATTGAGGCATCCACAGACATGCCATGTACAATGTGCATACTCGTCCCCCCTCCCCCTCCCCCTTTTCTTCCCTTTGAGTTAGTTGCTGTTTACCCTCCTGGGTCAGTTTCACCAGTAGGACCCCTGGTTCCCATTCAAGAATCAAGGGCTAATCCCTTGTTGTTGCCTTCTGGAACAACAGCAGGATCAGCAATTACAGAGCCTCTAGAAGGCCGACCCTCAACCCTCTCCCCCCTCTCTCTCTCTCTCTCTCTCCCTCACAAATCCTAGCTGGAACTTCTTTTCTCTGAGCGGGCAAGGATAGGGGAGAGGGAGGGATTGAAGGGGGGGGGGGGAACTTGTAAGCTATCAGCTTGAATGGGTTTCCCTCCTCCCTGCAAACAAAAACAGCATATTGTATGCAAGAAAGTGTTCCAAACGAGTGAATGAGCTCCCCCCCTCTCACCTTCCATTACTCTCCCTCTCTCCCCTCCCTCCCTCCCGCTACCCCCTTGTTGAAAGAGACAAGATGCTTTTACACCTGAAACTTGTGGGTCTCACCTGGCAGAGCCTATGAAGTTGATGGTGAGTTTGATTGCGTCTGGCCTGGCATTGAAGGCAGCCTTTTGTCAACCAGTGCCTCCCTCTCCCCTCCCCAAAAATGGGAGTCACATCGGAACCGGCGAAAATGAGGGCAGAACTTTGCAATGTGCTGTCTGCATCTCCATTCGTCCCCCAAGACACTTTATCATGTCATTTGTCTGGTATCAAACCCAGAGAAAGAGGAAGAAAAACAGAGGGAGAGAAAGAAGGAGAAAGAGAGAGGGTTGGCCCTGTGGGCAGTAATTTGTCTGACTGGGATCAGACACTTCAACTCTTCATGCACCAGACACGCATGTATAACTTCCATGCCTGCTTTAAGAAGAACCCCAAAGTTGTTGCAAGCATTGGGAGAGCTCAGATGTGTGGCCAGGCATGGGGTTCAGTGCCCCTGCCAGTCCTGCATGGTGAGGTGAGGCATGGTGTGGTGTGCAAGCAATCTTGGGGAGAAGGCACCCTGGACATTTAACTGTAGTAAGTGCCCTTTGTCGGTACAGTGCAGACGGTCACCAGGCGAGCCACTCGTTTGCTCAAGTGAACCCTTTCTGCAAGACCAGGGAACAATTGGTTGCATACGAGGTTTTTGGGGAGTTTCTGGTTTTCCTTTGGATTTTGGCCAAGCAGAGGGGTTCAAAAGAGAGGCTTATCAATAAGTTGTCATCTGTGCAGAAGTGGTGGAAAGGATGCAGAAAATCACATTTTCACATAATTTGGTATAAAAAATGGATTAAATACAGTCACACTTTTAAACATAAGGCCTATGTACAGGTACATTGTATGCCTCATATTCTAATATATCGGGCAAAGCACTGAGCATTCTCCAAAATCATATTTTATCTTTGATGTGTCTTATAATCTATGTACAGTACTTTGAATACAGACTTTTATGATTTGTAATTGTAAGGCCAGCATACTGTACTTAGAGTGTCGAACCAACCTTTATCATGGTGGACTAACTGGTACATGTACATGTATCTGCCCTAACGCATCCCACCTTGTGACAATTTGACAAGGCACTCAGGTATGACGTAATATTTTGATGCAGCCGTTGCCAAGGGGAATGTTTACAAAGGAGCCGCTGATCAAATTGGCTGAGGTGAAGGAGAGAAAAAAAAAATCTAAGGTGAGGTATATATGACTCGAGCATTTGCAATGGTATGGCAAAAGCTGAACCAAAGTGTTGCTGGTATGTTAATCAGCGGAGATAATGGGGCTAGCCATAGCTGGCTAAAGGGGGAAAAAAAAACCTCAAAGAAACCCCAAAACCAAAGCCAACAACATGGCTATGCCAGTATGACACAGAGCCAACCTTTCAAAAAAGAAAAGAACAGGGGTCCACTTAATACCACCCACTATGTCAATGGTCGGCAGCCTTTTTGCCACGATATTACCAGATGATTATGTATACAACTGTACTTTACATAGCGCTTGGTGACGTGTTGGCACAACAAAAGGGCAAATATACTGTAGGCACAGCTTAGGCCTGACCATTGTGCCATCTATAGCTTAACCGTTAATTAAGCCTCTTTGTTTCTTTGTGGCTACGGCTTTTGGGGAGAACTGGGCCCCCCTCCTCCTCCTCCTCCTCCTCCTCCTCCTACTCCTTCTCCTCCGTCACTCCTCTTCTCTCCTCTTGCGCACACAGTTATTTCTCGGCTCTTGTTTGTTTGGCTACACACATTGCTTACAGAGGGCCCGACCAGATCAAATAGCATGACATTATGAGGGATCAGGAGAGCAAAGAATAACTGTCTCCGAGCGCATTGCTGGACAATCCCGGCTTTGACAACCCCCCCCCCCCCCCACTGCCGCCCACCCACCCCTAACATAGTTGATGCGACTTAAGTGCTCCGCACATATCAAACAGGTAGTCGGCTACCTCTTAATGCCTTTCATGCGGCCGGGGTTGAACTGTTTTCTCAAGAACTTGAGAAGCATTTGACCCTAGACACTGAACTAAAGTAGCCAAACACGGGGGCGGAAAGAGAGGTCCTGCTACCAGTGTTGCATGGTGTAGGGTGTTTCTTGGGGAGGGTAAGATGTGAATAGTGTCACTGACAGTGACACTGTCACCGCAGTGCCTCGGAATGCAAGCCAGACTATCAATACTGTAGGTCTGCCATATATCACTAATGGAAGATCTTGAGATGCATTGTTGTGGCAGCAGCCATACCGGTTCCTTTGGCCCATTCTAAGCTTGTCCCATGCAAACTGCCAATCCCGTGTGTGTCATTCTTAGCGCACACATACTGTAAAGTCTAAGAAAAGGGATCAGTTCTTCTGCTTCTATCAGCACGGGTCTTCAAAACCCCTTCCAGTGTCTTCTTTGACGTTGCATATTGACTCAATTTCAAACTTTGCCTTTGTGCATGTGAGAGTTGACAACATACTGACAGGAGGCACTCCATACTAAGATGCTCTTATCGAAGATACAGTGTCAGACCCTTATCAAAGATACAGTACGGCTGGTGGTACATGTAAGTGGTAATGTGCAGCACTGCAAGAACAGTGCACATTCCATTGAAAGGCTTCTCCTGACGTTGCAGAAAAGAAGTGATGGAGACAAAAGATGTATGTGTTCAATGGAAATATAACAATCGGCAGCCATGAACAGCCATCATGGCATCAGTATTTTTTCCCCTGAGCTAGGCCTGAGGTGCAGTTGTATATGCACACAATTTAGTTATGTACACGTGTCATTCTGATTTGGACCAGTGACATATTTATTACCTCTGATACCAGAGCTCCCTTGTTGGTGGCAGAAGTATTGAGAAAGCAGGGGAGGGAATTACATATATCTGGAGGCAAGGAGGACCCAGGCAGCTTTCTTTTTTTTAGGGGGTGAGGGGGGGGGGGGTCTGACCACTGGCTGACTGACTGGAGCAGTGATGGAGATAGGGGAAAGAGCAGCCTGGTTGCCTGTAATTGATACAGTGGAGGGGGTACAGGTACGCCTGGTGGGCCAGGGGGAAGTGCTCAGGGGCCTGGTGATTTGTCAAAACAGTTCTTATTTATACCAGGCAGGGTTTCCTGCTGCGCTGAGGGTAGGTGGGACAAACATCAAAGTCTTCCCGTTTCCGATTAGAAAAGCAGGGATTGTGGGGGGGGGGGACCAGTTTGATTTCATTTGATTACTCTACTAAACCATTGGAAGGCTCCCGGTGTGGTGTTGGTGTTTAATCTTGAGTTTACAGGGTTCAACCTGTGATGATGGGCTTGCCAGTTGACTACAGAGGGGTAGTCATACTCATAAGGGTCGTTTCCACTGTCCCAAATATACGAGATTTTTTGGATCGTGATTCAAATCACGATTCAAACTCCACTTTTTTTTTGTAGGGACACAATATACGCGGTTATTAGTGGGATTTGAATCGCGATTTGGACTCCACTGTCAGTGAGACTTTTCCAATTAATCGCATTTATTTGCGACGCGGTGTGTGTGGGAATGCTCCGCTGAGTGGCACCATTTTTTTTTTAAATCCCGTAATGCTTGTTTATAAATTATATGTCTCCCAGCATGGGCCACCCTCAAGGACACACCCACCATTTGACCACAACTGCTACCGGTGAGCACAATCAGGTTGTGTTTTTTTTCGACGCAATTGTTTTTGGTCTGAGTGAATGCGAAAAAAAGAAGGGTTTCTGAATCGCGATTCTTGATTATTTGAGCTGTAGAAACGGCCTTAAGCCGCGTCCGCACTGGACTTAAAATGGGTAAAGTAACCGAGCAAATGGGTAAATTTACCATTTTAAGTCCAGTGCGGACAACCCAGGAAGTTTTCCTCCCAGGTACATGTAACTTACCCGACTCAAATGGGTATTTTAACCGACCAACTTCTGCCCGGTTAAATTGACCAGGTCAGTTTAACCGAGCCGAAAAGTCAAGTCCGGACACGCTGTCTTGGTAAAAAAACACATCCGGTCCGGCGCCGGCGCCCCGCATTGCCTCGATACCACGTGACGTGTCCTTGTACACAAGACTCGTGTGGGCGTGGGGTAGCAACATGACTACAGTACATGCACATCATGACATGTACTGTACATAATGTACACACACGGCCGGTAGATTGTGTACAGACATCCGGTGAAAGGTCACCACGAAAGCGCCCTCATGCGTCAGTTTGCGCCAGTCGGTTAGTTTTACCGATCGTCTTGGTTAGTTTACCCGAGTCGAATAGTCCAAGTGCGGACACCTGGAAGATTTACCCATTGGAATGTAACCCACGGACTCGGTAAAAAATAAGTCCAGTGCGGACACGGCTTAATTGATGTTTTTTAGTGGGTTGGGTTCAGTGTCTAGTGTATATGATGATTGTGGTGCTGCCTTGCACTGCAGAGCTGTTTTCAATTGTTGTTTTTTCCCTGGCTTTCATATCTCTTACGGGCATTACGATAGTCAAAGATGCTTTCTTGGGGGGGGGGGGGGTGGGAGGGGTTCAGTGTCTATTTGTGGTGCTGCCTCTCCAAGCTGTTTTGAGGTTTTATTTTTATATCTTTTACGGGAATCCCCGGTGTGAAGGGATTCACACAAGATGCGGGGTGGTGTTGGGGGGGGGGGAGAGACACGATTGCTTCCACTCCAGATACCCTGGGTCCCCGTAGGTTTTCTCGCTCCCTCCCTCTCTCTGGATGCTCTCACCCATCCCCCTCCTTCACCACCTGCCCCACCCCCAGCGTCCTTCCCCTCAAGGTATGCCCCCAAATCTTACCCAAAAGGCAGCCGCCCAAATCCCTACTGCAATGTGCGGAATGCATCCCTCTCCCCCAAAACAAACCCCCCCTCCTCTCCCGCCTTCCCTGGCTCTGGCTGGTGGGTGGGGGGGGGGGGGGGCCCAGCCCCGTCTCCCCAAGGTGGGATACTTGAAGGCTACAATATCTATTTTGTCGGCAAGGGGGAAAGGTTTGCTGAGCAAACAAACAAATGCCGGGCGGTTGATGAGGTGTTACCTGGGGTATAGAGAGAGACTCCATGCACGCCCTTCCCAACGGAGACACAATTGCCCTCCCCCCCCTCAACCCGCCGCCGCCACCTCGCGGTGCGGGCCAGAGATAAGTTCTTAAGAGGGCCAAATATTTTGGTGGGGTTAGTGACTTTGTGTTTCCACAGCCAGCGGGCCTGCTCTGGCCAGACAAGTTGTAGGGCTTGCAGTCTTGTCCGAATACGCACCGAGAAAGCCCCCCCCCCTTCAACCCCCCCCACCCCCCCTGCTCTCCCTTGTATTTGACAAGGTTATCTAAGGGACTCCTGGACGTCACAGCATTGTGCATACCTGGTGCGCCCAGAAACGAGCGAATCGTGCGCTGCCAACGTAGAGTGCTTGCGGGGAAAAAATATAACGGAGAGAGAGAGAGAGAAAGAGAGAGAGAGAGAGAGAGAGAGGGAGGGAAAAAACAACAACAACGTTCCTCTGATAAAATGCACCACCACACATTAAAACAAGTGCCGGGGCTGAATCACAGCTGTCACCTATGTACACATACCATCCTGCAGACGTGCTTGTCGGACACTTTGTTTTAAGGTTCAGTCAATAATAATGACCAGCTTATCAAATATTTAGATACAATTTTGGTCAAGTTCCCGGCCCGCCAAGCTCCCCTCCCCCCCCCCCATCTCATCCAGCGGGTGCATTCCAGCGTACCGATTAATGGAGAGAAATCTGTCTGACGTAAATTAATCGGGCAAACATTTGGTCATCCCTGGTTGGCAACAGTATGTTGACAGGCATCATCAGCTTAAGAGCTAGCCCATCTTATTTTAGCACATTATCTGCCATCAGTGGGGGGCTGGCCCTCCCCTTTGAAAAAAAATGCTTGTCCTACATGTAGTTAACACTTGTTAAGCCCCCCAATCCCTGGTTCTGGAATGCTAATTGACAATATCTGATGAGTGAGGACTGCGGAAGGTCGGCCAAAGCATGGCAAGGTTCAGAGGGAGTGCAGCCACTGTTGTTGCTGCCCCCTTCTCAAGAAGAAAAAGAAGAAGAGAAAAATTATACCCTTGCTTCTGAACTTGCATACAATTCAATTGACACATTACAAGCGTCCAAAGATTGAATGATGTTTTCAAATTTTTCAAATCGGGCATCAAATGAGTTTCGTGGATAAAACTGTCTGGCTGTGCAAGTTGGCAGAAACGATGGAGGAAGGTTTGCGATCGCTGTAGCACCACGTGAATGAAACGCGATCTCTCTGGGAAGTCTCTTGTTGTGATTCGGAACAAAGTCCTGCGTGTTGAAGTCGACGTTTTTTTTGGAGGGTCCAGGAGGCTGGTTGCCAATGCCATCTTCTGGAGAATACTTTGACTTACCGCAAAGGGTGGGTCTGTGTGTGGGAGTCCGTTAGATTTTTTAGCAGTCAAACCGTCATTTCTGTCCTCGCTGTTACAGTACCTCCATCTTATAGGTATAGTGTTGAACTGTTCTTTGCATGTGCACAGTCACATTGGTACATGTAGGTTACCCCCCCCCCCTCGAAAAAAAACAAAAAAAAAAACAGGCCAAACAAAATCCCTACACTGCCAGCAGAGCATATTATTCACTTTTCCCCCACAAACACAGAGGGCAAAATGTTTGCAGTCATCTGTCTCAAAACCAAATAGATTATTGTGGCGGTGCCGTCGTGCAATTGTACAGCATCTTCTTGGCATCCCTCTAAAAGCGGAACGCGGAAGAGAGAGAGAGAGAGGGGGGGGGGAGAGAGGAGAGAGAGAGGCGAGAGAGCAAGAGCGAGAGAAGAGCACTATAAAAAAAGAGTGGGCGAAACCCCTGCAGGTATTACAAGTGTCCTGACAAGGTTTTTTGACAAATTTCTCACAAACAGGACTGAGCCTGCCCTGGGGTTGTTGGCCCAGCTTAGTTCTCTGCCCGACAAAAGCTCGGCCTGGTTAAAAAGAGGGCCTGACACACACACACATATACACACACACACAAAAAGCAGACCAACAAGCACATACTAGGCTGGATATATTGTATGGATGGGGGGGGGAGCGACTTATCCTTCCCTTCTACCACCCCTATCCCCACCTCCCATCCCTCCCTCCCATCCCTCCCCCCTTAAGACTCAATCGAGGGGGGTGTTGCTTGTAGGATTTACTGGTGTGACAACTGCTCTGAAGATGGGGAAGTATCCCAATAGGCCGCTGGGTGCCTCTTTGGCCACGTTTTTTTTTTGTACCAGGCTGCCATTCCACGAAAAAGACCCCGAATGTTGTCACAGTGAAATCCTTGAAGAAAAAAACCCAGAAAAAAACCACATGTTCACCTTGTCTGGTTGTTATCCTTGTTATTTTTAGAATTTGAAATGGTTTTTTTTCTGTACAAACGTATGTATACATACAAAGTATGTACATGTTACTGAATTTCAAAACCAGCACTCATGCCTGGATTTGATTAATTAATGACCGTAGATTTTTTCGAATCTTTTTTTATTACTTCATATCTAGACATGGGGGATAGGTAAAGCCTCTGGTCTCAGTTTGACTAGATATTCTTGACCTTGAAAGGTTCAAATTTTTTTTTCGAATCTTTTTTTATTACTTCATATCTAGACATGGGGGATAGGTAAAGCCTCTGGTCTCAGTTTGACTAGATATTCTTGACCTTGAAAGGTTCAATTAGCCCCTGCGCTTTAGCCCAAAGCACGGCCACGATTGGTGGACCTTAGGTACATGTACACACTGTAGGCTGGCCGTGTGCCTCGCTGACGTTCTGATGATCACGAGTCGAAAGCCACGAGGGTTTGAGATGGCTTTAGTTGAACATGGGATCTTGGCCAATCTGGAGCCAACTTCCATTGTGAGCATCAAGCACTGACCATAGGGTACTGAATTACTTGTAATACATGTACAGCTGTAAGGTACAGTAGTATAGAATTCATTATTTACAATTACACAGGGCTGAAATTTCAGAAAAAGTTGTACTAGACAACAGGTCTAGTAATTGAAGACTCTCACTGGACCTGAATTATTTTTTACAAGACCTGTGCCAATTTTGCACTCTGTGAAAGGAATACCATGAAAAATTGCTGTTTACTTGAACAGGTCAAAGTTGCATTTGAGTGCCATTTTCTTCATGGTGCAAGAAAAAATCCACTACAGCCGGTCCAGTGCAGTCACGCTCAACACTAGACCGAGGCTGAAATCACTAGACTCGGTCCACGGTCTACATGCAGTACAGTGGATATTTCGAGCCCTGTTCACAGTACACTGTATATCTCTCTATATTGTACTGCTGTTCAGCGGGTTTCATATCTGGGTAATCACTCCATCCTTGTCTATCTTGAGCTCTGTCTTTCATCATCTGATACAGCTCTCTCCCTTTGATGTTATCTGGCAGCATTATTCACTTCCTTCCTCATGGCCTTTATTGCATGGCCAACTGTACATACATGTACTGTATCCAGCGATTCTCAGTGGTGCACGGTCTGCTTTCTCTTGAACTTCACCGTCATCCTGAGCAGAAACTTTTGGGGTTTGGATTCCCCAATGTTGTCTGCTTTTGTCAGTCCCCACTTGAGCATACAAGTAGTGCCTGAATTGAGTGCCTTCATCTTTTCACACTATGCATAGATCGTTGATTCTCCCTGCTTCCTCTAGAACCAAGAAATCCTCCAAGAATACCAAAATGTTGCCTATTGTCCACTGGCCAGTTTGACCCAAAAAGTAATAAATATCTGTTGGTACACTAACTCCACTCAAGAGTGCTCAAAGAGCAGAATCATACAACTGTAATGGGCAAATTATTGACGAAATTAATTTTGGAGGGATCCTACCAAGAAAATATGTAACAAGTTAGAAGGTCTGAAGTTTTGATTCTAACTGGACCGTTCTCAAAAGCAGAATGTGACTTTTGGTTGACCAAACATGTAGGGTTTTGAGAACTTTAGCTCCTGCTCGGATCAAAGCATCAAACAGGGTTGATATAAATCGTGATTAAAAAAAAACAAAAAACAAAACGATTAGGATCGTTAGAATTTAAATTGGATTTATTTGATTAAGATCAGATTTTTCTTTTAATAAAAACATATTACCATCATGTCACTTGCTTTAAACACTCCCCATTCACTTTTAACAACCATTTAAATGCAGTTACAGTACCATCGTGATCATTTGAATGTACCGAAACACAGAAATCCACGAAAGTTTTGCTGCAGACTGCCAAGAGCTACATGTACAACTACAAGCATACCACATGTGAACTGCTTCCTTGCTAAAATGCTTACATACATGTATGGTTGGGCTACATGTACATCACCACCAAGCCTCTATATAATTTCATCAGGGTCTCTTCCAGAGTTTCACAAAGCCAGGGAGATGCTGTGCTATCGGTGCACACTTTTTCAGGAAGAATCCTAGCCATCATCAGATGAAGATAGATGACCGTCTAAAACCTCAGCGTTGATATGCTGTCCATGCACTATGGGCAATTTGGGCACCCTCCTACCCTCCATCCATTTTGGCCCATGGAGATACCGTGCTCAAGGGTCAGCCCAGTTCACTTGGCTATTAACAGACCAGAAACAAATAAACCCTAATCCCCAAGTCCTGAAGTGTTGTTTTCACCAGAAAGAGACGAAGAACTGGCAGAGAGAGAAAAAAACCCATGGGAGATGCAATGTTTTGCAGGAGATGTTTGCTCCTTTTGTAGTCACAGCTGTGAGCAAGCGTGCGCTTCATCTACCAGGCTGGCAGAAAAAAAAACCCTTGAGAATATCTACCGTGTAAAAACAACTTGGACAAGAAGAAACACACTTGAGATGCAGAGCCGGAGCCCTCTCATCCTTTTCTTCTCTCCCTTGCACACACACGCACGCTTAGAAGAAAAAAAAAAGAGGAAGAAAGATCTCACTCACGCAAGACTTTGTAAGGTTTAGCTCGTCTGAAAATACCGCGCTACAGCGAGCTGTGTGTGTGTATACAAGGTGGACTGGGCTCTTGTGGAGTCTGTTACCCCATCATCTCGTGCTACATGGTACAAAGATGACCAAGTTGATGGTGAGATGCTAGAAAGGGGGGTGGGGCAGGGGATAGGCAGGGAAAGAGAGGGAGAAAGAGAGAGGGGGGGGGGGGAGAAAGAGGGAGAGAGAGAGGTAGGTCCTGGGATCATTGTCTATGGGATGATGCAGGAGATTACGTGAAGGGGATCTTACCTTGGTCAAGAGGAGTCACTAAGCATCCTTGCTGACATAATACAACCATCTGGGTCCGACTACTTTTTACAGTTATCCCCAAATGGGGACTGACAAGCATTAAGAAAAGGTAAGAGGTGCAAAGCTTTCAGACTGGGGGCAGGGGGATAGAGTGAACAGAGAGTGAGAGAGAGAGAGAGAGAGTCTAGGGCTAAGTCAGTGTAATGCCCAGTCTAGCCGGGACCTCTGTCAACCTCACACCTCATCTCAAAAGCCCAAAAAGTGGCTTTCTCCCGGCAGAGACATTGTGGGGACGAGAGGAGGAGGGGAGGAGGGAGGATAGACCAAAGAAGATCTTTTACCAGCCTCCCAAGGGAATAGACCACCCAACACTCGGGGATTAGCATTATTGGATAAAAAAAAAGGAAAAGAGAGAAAAAAAACCACAAGCCAAAGAAAACTGCCACAGCAATCAGCAGTATCAGATACATTGGTATTGTGGCGTGTGGAGGTTGCTTGAGTCCATGACAAAACCCTTGCCATTAGGGCAGCATTCGGCCGGGGAGATCCCTTGCAATAATATGACAGGGCACATTGGGGCGGCAGGCCCTTTACCCAATTAATTGCTATTATTCTGGGCTGTGGCTGGTGCCAATAGCCCGTGTGATACTGACAGTTGGGAGCTGGTTTGCGGGTGACTGGGGGGGGGAGGGCGGGAATGCCCAGACATCCAGTGGTTACAACACCCGAGCCACGATCAAGTACGGTACATGTACTTGTATGTGTAGAGACTGCCACTGTCACTGTAGCGTCGACACACTACATGCAAGATTGTTTGGTATAAAATCTTCATAGTATGTGCTGTATAGACCTATAGACCGTCTTTCTGAACCGTAGATCCAATTACAAATGTACTCTACACGTGCAGTCATACTCAAGTGCAACAGGTAACCAATCAATAAGACTTACCACTCTCAAAATGTGCGCACAAATTGTGATCATTCCCGCGGTCAACTCCAACTTAAGAGTCATCAAACAAGATGCGTTGTTAAGCGTCGTCACGAATACTGGCATATACATGCAGGCGTGTGTCCATCTATAAATTAATACATGAGTGATACTGATAGACAGTACACTACCTGTAAAGCAGCCGTCCTTATTCAATCCAGTGGCAGACTGAAACGCTGGCCTACACGTACAATATACTACACTCCTCGCGCCGTGTATCTCACCAACAGGGCAAGCAATACCACGCCCCCCCCCCCCCAAAAAAAAGAAAAGCTCCGGGAGTCCAAGGCAGCCCATCAACCACTTTGAGAGAGCTCAGGGTTCCTCGCCCCAACGCAAACAGGAAACGCAAAGTTGCAAATGAACAGAGACAAAGAACAGGAGCTGAGGAATATTAAGCCGCACCTTCAGAGGCCTGCCCCTGACCCAGGCCTGACTTTAGGGGAGTCTTTATGATCATTATGGCAGCCCCTGATAACAAAAAAAGAGCACCGTTAGGACACAGCTCAGCTGATGATGCAGCCTTCACTTTCCAAAGGCCAGTGTTTGGCCAAGAAATGTGCGGGGTGTGTGTGTGAGGGCTCCATTGTGGTGCCCACAATGGGCCATTCTTGCGGGCAGTGGTGTTTAACATTTTCAAAGAAAGCTGGCAGTACATAGTCAAGTGGGCACTTGAATATCTTGACCTTGCTTGTCAACCTCCAACCTTGCTGGTCAGAATGTCAACCGCCTTCCCTGCCCCTTCCCCCCAAAAATAAAAACCCCTCTACTTAACACATACATGTAAGTATTTGTATCTCTATGTGAAATATGAAGCAAACTACATTACCTACTGACTCAAAAGACCAAAATGCAGATCTCCAAACAAATGGAGATGTTTCAATCCTAGCCGGACCTTTCCCAAAGGCAGAATTCATATATCCTTGAATGCCGGAGATCAAATCCCCGCACTTCCTCAATTTTGTGCCCTGTGTCTCAGCAAACTCCAGTCAGACCACCTGTCTACATGTACATGACTACATGTATTTAATCCTCAGAGGCCAGTCTCTTGGCCTTCAAATAAAATCTGTAGACAAAAAAACCCACCAACCTGAGTTCATGTACTGTACATTGTACATGTACCGGTATCCGAAACAATGCACCGAGTGAAAGCCTGTTATTCAGGCAAGCCGGCCACTTTGTGCCGGGACCTCCGAATTCGGAGCACCGTTGTTTTTCCAATGTGACGTGTCCTCCAAATGCGGGCACCACTGGCGTTTTAAACAAAGACTCTTTTTCAGCCTACCACAAAATAATATGTAGCATGACAAAAGCTGCACAGACGTCCGATTGTGTGAGGTTTGACTCACTTGTACACATCGTGTTACTCATTATTAATGTCGCAGGTACAGTACTGTAATATTTTTCCCGGTTGTTTAGCACGTTTGGAAATGTGAAATGTGTAAGTTTGGAAATGGCACATTATTTTAAGAACAATTCCTGTGTGGTGGTCATGGGCACTGGAAAGGGTCCCAATATGAAGTGGTTAACATTCTGCTCATTGCACAGACTAGTAAGTTGGTGATAAACCATGAATGTGTGGCAAAGATACATACTGGTCAGGACTGTACTAGTACTGTGCATCATGTACTGTATGTACAGTATACCAGGGGAGCCCAGTCAGTTCTTGCATTCTTTCTTCAGTGTCACCACTACGTTTTCATGCCTTTGGAGGTGAGGAGACCTGATCATTGACTGGGGCTGTGTGGGCTGTGCTAGCAGACTAAGCAGAGACAGCAGCCCGAGGCCAGTCTATTTATTCCATTGGACCATGGAGCTCCATGATTGGACCAAGCAGGCCCTTTCCAGTCAAT
This sequence comes from Luidia sarsii, assembly GCA_949987565.1. Classification (NCBI taxonomy): domain Eukaryota; kingdom Metazoa; phylum Echinodermata; class Asteroidea; order Paxillosida; family Luidiidae; genus Luidia; species Luidia sarsii. Next base: position 25,159,053 of record OX465102.1, on the reverse strand, counting down.
TCACAGGGCAATCTCCCATCCTCCCTCCTGTAAATCCTAAGATTAGACGTGTTCAGTGCTTGCTTACGCTATCTCATGAAGCAGTGTCCCCCCCCCCTGAAACTGCGAGGCAGCCCAACTCACACTTTTGATTGGACCACCTCAGGTGCTTGTCTCCACACAGGGGTCAAAATCATGCTTACAGAAATTAATAGAAATTAATATTAGCACGGGAACGTGCGGTAGACTAGCATTCAGGAGAAGTCCAGTGCCTAATGCCCTCAATCCTGCACAATCCTGCAATGTGTCAACTCTCATGTGCCCTGAATCCTATAGTTACTGACTACTGTACACATGTACATGTACAATGTACATGTACATGTAGGTTGGAAGTTGGATGGCAGTCAACAAAGTAGGAATCTTGGACTCAGAAGACACTGACACCACCTGTTGCTTCACAAGATTTCCATGTAATGTAGATGGGGTAACAACATGTACCAGTACATGTACATGTACTGTACATTACTAGGTGGAGTAACAACAGGGGGTACCACTGGTCACTGAAATGACCAGTGGGCTGGGGATTTACTTTGGTGGCCACTACAGAGAAACATCACACAGGCCCACACTGATCAGAAAGCTCCCCTAGCTCCATTAACTGCACATGCAGTGGTTTGGGCGGTGTTTTTGTCGACAAATGACAAACTTGGTGATGAAGAGGTCTTACCGTACCTGTCTGCATGTAGTGCAACTCAGCATGGACAGAATATTCCAACTTGTACGTACGTGTATGCGTCCAGCCATATGCAGTCCTACAGAACATTTTGCAATTTTTTTTTTCCGAGCTGGTGTCCGAAAGCAGGAACGCATCTAGCAGGAAAGAGAAGCCTACATTGAAACCACCTACAGTAGATGGAATCTCATGGTCTGCCTGCCACATAGGTGCACGTACTGGTGTACATGTACCTGTCAAATTCCCTTTTTGGCTTTTCCGTCTCAACGCAAAAGGTATATTTTTTCTTCTTCGGTGTGTTCGGGGGGGGGGGGTAAACTGCTCTATACATGCATGACGGCCTAAGGTACAAGTATTACTGGCAGACTGTACATTTTTAGCACGGGGGGGGGGGGAGGGGGTAAAAATGCCTGAAAAGAAAAGAGAACCGCAGATATGTGGAGATGAATGGTGGCGATTCCACTGAATTGTATTCTGGTATGTAATTGCTGTTTTGTGTGGGGGTGATGGCGGAGCTTTATGATCATTTGTGATTTCTGACCTTGCCGGGGAGGGGGGTAAGGGGTTGATTCTTTTTCCAGGGCTCTTGCAGGGACAAGCTGGGGTCCTTCCCCAGGAAGGTGCCTCGGGTCCTGAGCAGAAATGCCAGAGGATGATTTACAGCGCTGCTCAACCCCCCCCCCCACCCTCACCCCTGCTTGCCTCTCCTTGCACGTAGCCAATTGAGCCAGCCACAAAGTGTTTTTTTTGCCACCAAACGCACAGCATCATTGATCATACGCCCCGTACAATAAGCCCCTGATGTGCTCAGCTGACAACAAAGACGGGGCATTAATAGCAGGGGTGGAAAATACCTCATCTATCATATATTCTACAGCTTCCCCCCCACTCCCTCCCCATGTCATTTTTACCTCATTCAGATGTCCTGACAGTGACAATACACCTTGGGTAGCGGGAAGGGGGAGGGTCAAAAGAAAAAAAATGGTTCAATGGCTCAGTCCTGTGAATGAAAGGGTTGTCAGGCTACCACCCGCCCTCCCTCCCCTCCTCCCTGTCACTCCCAATCAAACTGTAAAAAATTGTCTGCGACAGCCTTGATGACCTAATTATTAGTCTTCCCAGACTGGTCATCGGTGGCCTTTGAAATCGACCCTCCCTCCCTCCCCCCAAACACCTTTACAGGTGGCACTGGCCCCTTGATGGTCAGATGGTTAAGCCTTGCAGAGACTTGACCGCTTCTCTCTAGTAATCCATATTTCCTCTCAGTCTCACCGGAGTGCCCCCCTTTTTTTTTATATTTTTGGGTACGCAATGTTTGCCCTCATCATCACCATAGCTGACTGAAACAGAACCTCCTCATTACCGATGACCTCATTCAGAGGAGTTCACCCCTCCTCCCTCCCCCCCGCAAAAAAAGAAAAGAAATAAGAATCATTACTGGACCTGATGAACTCTAGTTAACCTGATTGTGTGATTTTCTATGGAGTTCTCACTCTCTCTGTCTCTCTGGTGGCGGTTCTACAAGTGGCCAGCCTGGTTGCAGACAGAACCTTTGTTACAGACTGGGACTGGCCCAGACAGGGGCAGCAGGAGCCAGCAATTTAAATTCTTGCAGTGGTCATTGAACTGGCCAGATGAGGGAGAGAGAGACAGACAGACAGACAGAGAGAGGGTGAAAAAAAAACCCTCCCTGGAGCAATGCAGTTATAAACATGAAGCAAGCTGAAATGCAGTTGCCCAGATGTAACAAGTTTCCCTATAACAGGACAACAGGCACACCTACAGTACAAGGACACACACCCATACACCACCCCCTACCCCCACTTAACACTCAGTAACCCTCACACAGAACAAGAAACTGAATTCCTTACACATTCCAGCCTTTTCTGTCATGGGTTTGTCCCCAAAGCGCCAGGCTCGTGTCTGGACTGGTCACATACTGTCTTAAGTTGAATTGAGAATTGAATACGATGTCTTTATACTTCCCTTAAACTTTCATTCACTTACATGTCTGGTTTTTTTTTTTTGTATGCTTGGCCTGTTGTGTCCCTTTCCCCAGCCTCCAATAGAGCCGGGAATCCCCTTTCAGGCGTGTCAATTAGCAGGCTTTCCCAATAACAACTTGTGGCTGCCTAATTGAGTTAATTCTAAATATTTGAGTTTCTTCCTAATGTTGGAGAATGAGTGGGATAGAAAGAGGCAGAGACAGAGACAGAGACAGAGACAGAGGCAGAGGCAGAGGCAGAGGCAGAGGCAGAGGCAGAGGCAGAGGCAGTGGCAGTGGTAGAGGCAGAGAGGCAGATGCAGAGGCAGTGGCAGAGGCAGAGGGGAGAGGGGTACAGGGTGGAAGAGGGAGAGGCAGAGGGGGTGGGAGAGGGAGAGGGGAAGGGGAGAGGGAGAGGAGGGGGAGGAGAGGGAAGGGGCCAGGAGAGGGAGAGACTGCTTCCAGCATGCTTCCAGGTACACAAGTGCTGAGCTGAGCAAAGAGCCCAAGGCCCTACAGGTGTGAACAAGGCATATGTCTACATTTAATTCAGGCTCGTTGATTGAATAAATCCTGCCCAAGGGGCTAGACCAAGGCAGGCAGACACCCTGGTCGACCTGGATTCTGAAATTAGAATATACTCATATAGGCCTGCTGAAGTAGAAGGGGAGAGGGAGGGAGGGAGGGAGGGAGGGAGGGAGGGAGAGGCTGGTGGTTGGGAAGTTGATGTTAGCCCCTCTGGAGGTTCTTTTGACACATTTTTGTCAAGGTTGGCTTCACTGTGGATATCAAGCAGGATCTGCTTGGATTTACACTTACAGAAGTGAAGCCCTGACTGGTTTAGGGGCGCTTTGAGTAAGCACCTTCCTTAGTTAATTCTCCCTCTCACCCCTCCCTCTCCATCTCTCTCTATCTCCCTCTCTCTCTCTCTCTCTCTCTCTCTCTCTCTCCCTCTCTCTCTCCCCATCTCTCTCCCCATCTCTCTTCCTCTTTGTTTGTCTGTCTCTGTCTCTGTCTGTCTGTCTGTCTCTCTTCATCTCTCTCTGTCTCCCTCTCTCTCCCCCTCTCTCTCCTCTCTCCCCCTCTCTCTTCCTCTTTCTCTCTGTCTGTCTATCTGTATGTCTGTCACTCTCTCTCCCCCTCTACCGGTATGTCTCTCCGTCTCCTTCTCTCCCTCTCTCCTTCCACCCTCTCTGCCATGATACATGTGCTTTCCCCTCTCTCTCCCTCACTCAATTAAAGTGGGGTTAACCTACTGTGAAGAGGGTTGTCAGTGTCTTTTAGTTTATTTTCATTGAGACATCAAAGGGTTTGAAAAATCCTGTAATGCCAGGTAATGTACAAAGTTACCGGGGTATGTTAATCATTCGGGTTGAGCAGTGCAAACGTGTATGAGGTACACGGTAAGTAATTGCCAATAGATCTGCAATGTGTTTGCTCATAGGCCCTGCACATATGCACACACTCATTTCACATGTGGTGATCAGCAATAAATTGAATCATATTTCCGTCTCGTTTATAACAGATGGCCCATGAAATACCCCCCCCCCCCCGCCCCTCGGAGGATCTAAGGTCTGGGCCTACTGCAACTCACACATTTGAATGTGTTTGCTTTAATTATTTTGGCGTGCGGGGGGAGGGGGGGAGGGGGGAGGGAAGTGAGGAAATTAGGAAAACTTGGCAAGGAACAAACAGTTTACCCTCTGATACTAATGGGACCCCAACCCCAAATAAATAAATAAATAAATAAATAAATACATTCCCTGACTGGCTCTCCAGTGCTGTAGAGAGGGACCCGTATTTCAACAATCCCGCAGTGGTAAAAAATTGTCTCAATTGCACAGAGAGGGAAGGAATGGACCCGCGCTTGAATGAGGATTCTACAGTACAGCCATTTCTCAGTCGTGAATAGTTCTCTCAACTTTGCGAAAACAGGGAAACCAAACGAAGACTGGTCGTGATCAAGATGCTGGCCCGCGCTTGATGGTGGACAAAATGAAGAGAGGTTTTGCATTTTTGCACTGCGCAAAAAAATCTCTCTTTGGAAGAGCTCTGAACAGAACCGCAGTGCTATAACTTGACTCAAACATTCTCCTTAAAATGCATACTCGGCTGGAGCTTTTGGAAAGACGGGTACACTACATGTATGTACATGTACTGAAGTCTGAATGCAAACTTGCGTTGATAATATGATGCGTGTGAGTTACAGAGTAGGCAGATATTTTCCAGAACAAGATGTACAGACAGTACACGTACCGGTACAACTTGAGTGTCAACTTGAGTGTCATCTTTTACAAGGTGGAGGACTTTCAACCTCTCAGTCCGTATGACATACTGTACATGTACAGGGATCTTCATGGGAGCTCAAGCCAATCAAGGCATTCAATTTCTCACACACAGACTGTCGTCCAGTGCCAGCAAAACGTTTTGAGGGCCTGCATTATTCAATCCTAAGGGGATTTGATTCTGTCTTTGTGAGAAGGGGCCTGCTTTTGATCAAAAACTTCAGACCCGCCTAACTTTTAGAGATTAGGGTAGCCTTGGTCAGTTCTAGTCAGTAAGCAGTTTCTGAATTACTCCCAAGACAACATTCCCTTAGAAATACCATGGAGCTATTGTATTAAGCTCCATGGAAAAAATTACAAGTGTGTGGTTTCTCCCATTGGTAACCAGAGTTACTGGACAGTGCCGAGCAGTATTACTCAGGAGTAGTACTATTAGTCAGTAGCTCTATGGCGTGATATACCAGTGCGGATTATCCCACTCCCAGACCCCTCCGTGAGTCAAGTCGCCCTGGCTCCACTCCACTTATGCGTGTCATGGCCACCTCGCTCAGCCTCAGCTGTGGAACCGCGCGGCATCCATTAGCCCCAAACCCAAAGTGACAGGAGGGGGAGTGGGGGGAGTGTGACCTGTAAAAAACCTCATGTGTATAAATACATGTACATGTCCCCCTCTCTCCCTCCCTCCCTTTTGCCTCTCATCCATCCCCCAACCCTCGCTTCTGTCTCCCTCTGTCCCATTGAGTTGTCTCAGTCAACTCCAGGGGATCTGAGTCAGTGGGGACATTTCACCCTTGCAAGTTTTTTTAATCTAGGAAAGGCATGCTAATGAAATGTCATTGGTTCCATTTGAGTGAGAAAAAAAGAAAATGTCTACACAGACCATGCTTTCTCTCCCCCATTACCGCTATCCCATTTCAAGGAAGAAATCGAACTTGTCTACGCCTGCTGCCCTGCTCGCTAACCACACATTTAACAATGTATTCTATGCAATGGTAGATTGCTTGGAAAGTTGGTGTGGACTTCAATCCATGCTTGTATGCATGTCAATGGCCTGATACAGCAGTCTTATCGCTCTCTTCAGAGCCGCGGCATTTCGCTCAAGCCAAAGCTGGGTCCTTGGCAATGCGGCCACCCTCACACACAGCCTGAATGTCAGCCCACCTGTGCAGTGCTTGAGAGTTGCAGCCAACATTACCCTCTCCCATCCAGTCATTGGCCTTCCTCTCTCGCGCCATCTACATGTTGTACGTACACATGCACTTATGCGTCTTCCCCTCCATTACAATTTGGGTTTTTCTAACGACTATCCCACTCTACATGTACACCACACTAAATGTATCTATTTGTTGAAATGCCGACGATGCGCGATATGATTGGACCGGACTGCTAGGCACATGAACATAAAATCATGACTTCAGCTTCAGGCTCCAGTTCTGACACTGGCCCGAGCAAAGATGCATGGAAATACAGGGTATTGGCAACATATTTTCCCCTTTTGGGACTTATAAAAAAAAAAGATACTTAAAACTGATTAAAACAGAAGACAGACTCATTCAGCTCGGCATTCAGTCTGGCACAGACTAAGCCTGAGCCTGAGCCAAAGGCCATGCAGGGCTGGATTTCACACAGTCTTAAGATGCGGCATAACTCTACTTACGATTGATAAGATTGAATTGGTTTCTGTGCATTGCTCATCATCTTACGATTTAGCTCACACCTCAGTAGATAAACATAGCAGGGGGGGGGGGTACACACCTTTTATGGTTCAGGTTCTACTAGGGTTGAAAAGGCCACAGTGTAGGGCCTTCAATGGATGGAGGTGATCATGATTTAAGATGGACACTCACTCAAAGAGGCAGGACAGCAATGGGAGGAAATGGTTGCCCACCAGTGTTTGATCTTCATTAAGGACATCACGACTTTTAACCCTCAAAGACCGGGGGTGGGGGGGGGGGAATTCCGTCTCAGTGATTTTTGTCTGCGCATTGACTGTTGAGGCTTTATGACTTTTTTGGCAATCTTCTTAGGCACATTTTTGACACCAATTTTGTATTTTGACACCAATTTTGATTTATAGTTGGACGGAAATTGTTTCCATTGACTTACACTACATAAAAGCATAGCATCCAAGATACATAGGTTTTTTTTTTTTTCCAGGAATTCTTTTGCGTAATTAGCTCATTAATATTGTTGTATGCAATGATTGGTTCTTCGTGTTTCATTATCATCATCAAATTTATGCAAATTAGTTAAATTCAATAAAAAAACATAGGAAATGCAATAGAAAACAATGAAAACATAAAAAGCCCAAAAATTTGAATCATGAATAATTAATGAGCTATGTTAGACAAAACATAATTTTTTTCAAATTAATTTTTACACAATTTATTTTCATTATGTATTTCTCTATTATCCTGCTTTTTTCTTTTGCGTAATTAGCTCATTAATATTGTTGTATGCAATGATTGGTTCTTCGTGTTTCATTATCATCGTCAAATTTATGCAAATTAGTTAAATTCAATAAAAAACATAGGAAATGCAATAGAAAACAATAAAAACATAAAAAGCCCAAAAATTTGAATCATGAATAATTAATGAGCTATATTAGACAAAACATTATTTTTTCAAATTAAATTTTACACAATTTATTTTCATTATGTAATTCTCTATTACCCTGCTAAATATCATGTGAATCCATCTGAGGCACTCCCCCCCCCCCCCCCCCCGGGCAGTGAGATGGTCAAAATAACCAGGCTCTTTGAGGGTTAAGTCTGGTCCCCCCCCACCCCTTGTCAGTATTAAGATCAGAGGCCTTCTTTACATCATACATCAAATGGGAGATTTCCTGTATGCCACCAGTGGACAATTACACGGCGCCCTTGCGGGTTTTTTCCATTGGAGTGACTGTGTAATGTGTGTCATCTGTACGGGAGAGGGGGGGGGCAAGAAGCATTAAAAAGTTTGCGCAGGGAATGAGCTCGAGATGGTGTCCCCACAGCACTCATGCCAAGATCAAGGAAAATGCCTATCGCAGATTTGCAAGGTTTGCAAGTGGATTTGCAGTGTCAGATGCCCCTGAGTACCACCAAGGGCATTTGACTGACATAATTTGACTGAGTAGTGGAAGTCGGAGCTGACGGCGAAAGAAGTGACCCCATTGGCCCATCCAGGGCAGTGCAGAACCTGCAGATATGTGTACAACAAGTACAACTCTTTCATTCATCATCCCTCTGCCCACCTAGATTGACCCTAACACTATTTATTCACTGTCATAACAAATTCCCATGTAATGATGTAGGCCTACACTGTACTTGTATTCGTCCCAGCATTTGGTTTTCTTCCCAGGCAATTCCTCTTGCTGGGGATGAGTGCATGCCAGTCTCCAAACTGCCCAAGAAGATCCAGTGACCACCACAGCTCTGTCAAAGCTTAATTGGAGCTTCTCCTACATGTACAGGCTTGCTTGATGTATATGTACAGTACATATGCACATTCAGCATGTACTGTATCCTGCTGGACTGACAGGCGCTTGTAAAGTGCTTATCAGCTCATCAATCACAGACAAGCCCACCTTCCTTACTCCTCTTCATCTCCTCCCTCTCCTCCCCTGCTCCACCCTCCCCCTCCAAATGAAGCCCCATCAAGGTTCTGAGCAGTTAACCCAAGGAATACCCCCAGGGGCAGCCTCAGAGTACCCCCTCAATTGTGTCTAGCATGCAGTGTGGAGTGCTGTTCCACAGTCTTGAGCATGTCAGGCCGGCACAATTTGCCAGCAGCCTCACCCCAGTCACCTGGGAATAAATTGGACAAGCCTGGAAAGTAGCAAACCCATTTTTTTTCTTCAGTTCTGGTTTTGGCCCAGAGGGCACTTCCAATTTGCCCAATTTGCAAGCTCTTAAAGGCAAAGCATGGGCCAGCCAGCCAGCCAGCCAGCCAGCCAGCCAGCCAGCCAGCCAGCCAGCTAGCTAGCCAGCCTGCCAGCCAGTCAGTCAGTCAGTCAGGAGGGATGGAGGGAAGGAGGGAAGCTCCCTACTATAGCAAATTGTGTTTATCCTATTACACCAATTGTCTCTTCCAGCATACATGTACACATGTACATGTATACATGTATACATGTACATATACTGTGTATGCATTCTGCATATTTCATGCTTGCGTGCCAAGTCTGCCAAGAGAGAAGACAAAACGACAACAACAACAACAACAACAACAACAACAACAGGCCACTTACATCTAGGGCTCAGTCAGCGCTCCCGACATCCACGCTTTCTTTGGAGTCGCCGGACTTGTTAATCCACAGGTTTTTATTAGGACAAGGCTCGCTGTATAGTAAATCCTCTAGGCATCCACAGCAGTTGTACCATTTTTCCATGTCAGGGTCCGTTAGCACTGCTAGTCATCCGGCAGTAACTCCCCAGCCACCAATACGAGCCAAGCCAAGTGTGAGATGCAGGACTGAGCGGCTTGGGGCCCCCCTTTTTATTGGGTCCCTGAGATCTCCCCCCCCCTCTCGGAAACAGTTGCAGTCCTCTTTCCCCCTACGCCCCCCCCCCAGCCTTGCCTCCCTACCCCCCCCCCACACACACACTCACTTGTGACAAATTCCAGTCATTTTGGAAGCCTCCTTAAATTGAACCTGACACAAACTAGGGGCAAGCAGGTTTGTTCGTCACTCCTCTAGCCTCTAGGCCTATTCCTCTGCTACCCTGCTGGCTGGATTCCCCCACTCTGTCTCTTTCTCTCTCTCCCTCTCCCTCTCCCCCCTCTCTCTCACCTCTCTCTCACACTCTTTCCCCCCTCTTTCCCCTCTCTTTCCCTCTCTCGCTCCCTCTTTCTCTCCCCCTTTCTTTCTCTCTCTCCATCTCTCCATCTCTCCCCTCTCTCTCACCTCTCTCCCCCTCTCTCCCCTCTCTCTTTCCCTCTCTCTCTCCCTCTTTCTCCCCCTCTCTTACCCTCTCCCTCTCTCCTCTTCCCTCCCTCTCCCTTTCCCTCCCTCTCTCCCTTCCCACCTCTCTCTCCCTTCCCGCCTCTCTCTCCCTCTCTCTCTCCCCACCCTCCTCTCTCTCTCCCCCTGCCCTCTCTCCCCCTCTCCAACCCCCCCCCCTCTCTCTCTCTCTCTCTCTCTCTCTCTCTCTCTCTCCAGCCAAGCCGAGAAAGTCAGTTAAGCAGCCCCAGATCAGGTCATGAACTCAGTCATCATCAGGTGCCTTGACTTTTGCTGAGTTGGGGGGGGGGGGGGTTACAGAAAGAGATAGATGTAGAGATAGAGAGGCAAAAATAAGGAAAGAGAGAGAGAGAGGGGGGAGAGGGAGAGAGAGGGGGGGGAGAGGGAGAGAGACCATACACTAAGCCACGGCAGAGAAACAGAGCCTCTGTCGAGACATTTCAGTCTCCAAGACCACGAAGAGGAAACCGGAGACTGAGTATCAGTGCTGGCCAGCTTAAATCATTCTGCCAATTAAAGGACCCCATGTTGTAGTCATTTGCTTGGCTTTGGAGAGCCTAATCTTCCTAGGCTGGTACCATGTTCCCCCCAAAAAGTGTTACCCTCTAATCGGGTCTCAAGAAACCTCTTCCCCCCCCCCCCCTTTTTCCCCCTGTCGTGTTTTTGGGGGCCAAACAACTTTGTGAGTTTTATGCCAACTCTAATTTCCCGCGTTCGCAGGCAAAGTGTCCCTACTGCTGTAAGTGTAAGCAACATGCAGTTGACAAGGGCACGGAAGCCTCTTTACCCCCACGGACACACACTAGTTCAGCTTCCCCACTTTGTTTTACATCCGTTTATAAAATGCGGGGAAGGCTGACTCGAAAATTGATACTTCAAAAGAAATATATACATGTACATGTGTGTATCTAATGAAGTTTGTTTTCTTGTGGAAAGACATTGAGGGAGAGGAATTAAAAAATATCCCCCAAAACCCATACAAGCACACTTGTTTCCATGTCTATGGCTTCCGTGTTGATGCACATTGAATGAGTCACGTAGAAAGCTGGTTGGCATTTACCGAGGATAACTTGCACATGCTGTACATGTACATGTACATGTACACACACGTATATGAAGGTCTTACCCCCACCCCCTCCCATCCACTTAATCAAAATGTGGCTAACGATGTATTTCCCTCTGATGCGCAGCAATTTGGCAATAATGTGACTTAATTGATGTAATTTGCAATTAAACGCAAGGGCACTGTTCTACTTCTAGGGGGGGGGGTGGCGGTTGCTGGGAAGCTTGGTGCTTCACAATTAATTTCCTTTAGTCCACAAACACATTAGATTAAATGGCCATCACTCAGCCCAAATCCAGCACCACTTTCCTGTTATCAACTGGCCCAGTGGAGATGGTGTATCTCTCTCTCTCTCCCCATACATTTTTCCCCCCTAACCCCAACTTGGCCTCCATGCACTGTCCAATCCGTTTACACAAACTCCTAACTTCACTGCTAACTTCGCTGCTAAAAATGTACATACCCTTACATGCACATTTGTGGTGTAATGGATACTGATGGTTGAAGGCCGGTCCCCATTGTACAGGAGCTGCTTACTTTGCTGCTAACTTCACTGCTACATGTACGTTACTTTGTAGCAGCTCCGGTGAATGTAATCGTATACCCATTTGCTGTACACTATACACGTGTTGGACAACCCTGGCTCTGAAAGAAGCCGGTAACCAATGAGTTTTGGGCTCTTCTCAGAGCCAAACTCGCCCTCAAAAGAGCTCATGCACACTTACACTACAGTGTGTATCATTTTGCTTTGCCCAATGTTTCTCAGATCTTGGTCGCAGTGTGCAGGAAAAGTGTTGCCTCACTTGCCTCAGCCATTTCACAATCACGTGAGAGGAAAGAAACAGTCTTAGACTTTACAAAGCTTCGTCCACTGTGTCCCATCAAAAAAATGCCGTGCAATGTCTCATGCTGCAAAGGGCCTGGGTAGAACATCAGGCCCTCTTCTTATATTGGAGATCTTGTGTGCAGTGTGTAAATATTTGTGGCCAGTACCATCAAATAGGACGCAAAAGGAAACAAGTTGTTTCGTTTACAAATTACAATATTCTACATACAGTACATGTACCTTCAGTTGTGTCCCATGCACATGTGCTGTACTATACAGGTTATGGGCTATGCTTAAAATGGGCAAGTGGAAGAAAGAAACACTTCTCTTCTGAATTTAATGTATATATATTTGAAAGGGGGTATTTCATGTCTACTGCATTTAATGATTGACATCAGCGAAATTGAAGCGTTTCAATTTGATAAGGATTTGCCCTTCCAAGCAGTGTACACTGTACACGTGTGTCCAGCGGTTTGGTCACCCGATTGCAGGAACTGCGGTGATCCATCATAACTGGACTCATGATGGATAACACATTGTTGCAAGGCTGGATTGTATGGACACATGTAGCTTACGATTACTCTTGAGATTCATCGTCTGCGACTGCAACTTTTCTGTCTGTTGCTGGACATTTTGATCCACAGTGCGGCCCTTTACAAATCCCCTGGTCCAGGCTCGGGCTTCGTCCCAGTCTCACAACACCTGAAGCGATTTCAGTTTGTGGTTAGTCGCTGAATTTGAAGGCCTTTTAACTTGAAAACCCTTTTCTTGGTTACCACTTTACATACATGTACACATGTAAATTACATGTATAGGCTTATACATGCAGACAACATATTGAATCACTGCATGCTTACCTCAGATGAATTGAATGTTCATGATTGATATTAACAATCTCTTGAAGTCACAATTTTGTTCACACAAGCAGGAATATTAATCAGAAAACTTTGACTGGACAGGGACTTGAACCAGGGACCTCTGGTGTGACCGCTCGGTCCAGTCAAAGTTTTCTTGGCCACACCTCTGGTCAAACCAGAGGTCTCAGTATCAAGTCCCGCTCGGTACAGTCAAAGTTTTCTTGGCCACGAAATTGTTTGAAAACTTCCTTTATTAATTTGAAATATCAAAGCTGTAGGTGTGGCAGTTACTCATACCCTATCGGCTACTGGTCTGGTACAAGGGGAAATAGATAAACTCCTTATTGAATTAGAACAGCCCTGAAACGCACATTACATGTACAATCAATTTATGGACATCAAATATCCTCAGAGGACCTTTCTCAAAGACGGAACAGCACCTATGGGAAAGATCTTGCTATTGCTAGCGTGAAAATGCCAGGGCTCCAACTTTTCAGGGCGAGAACAAAAATAGGTTCAGATTTGTAAGAAACATAAATCAGTGCAATCTTAGTGGAATGACTTTCCTAGTCCGAGTGCCCTTCCGAGACTTGATTTCCAAGGGTACTTCCAAGTTTTTCGGTATCTCTGCACGGAGTGCTGACCTTGCGCAGAGATCGCGCGGCACTTCGGTCATTAGTTCGTGACCTCGTCGCTGCAGGTCGCTCGGGGATTCCAAGTCTGGGAAACTATGCACAAGAGAGGAAGGAAGTGAATGTGTTCTAATAAGACAAGGGTGTGGCCCATTGTACAGTAATCGTTATGACTTCGCTTGTCTTAAAGCACTGCCAGGAACTGCAGATCCACACATAGGCTTCTCATTTAGTGAAATTACATCATTTCCTCCGGCCGATTCGGGGCCACCTTTGTTCGCAGCTCCCTGCCGGGGGCTCCGGGAGGCTAGAATCTGTGCGCGCCGATCGCAGCCCCGCGGTGTTAACTGGTACGCGGGATCAGGGAACGGATTCCGAGGCTAAGACTCTCGGCTCATCCTTCGTTAAATCTCGGCCTTGCTGTTTCCAGGTGTGGCTCTGAGAGTGGTTTCTCAGTCCTGTACCCGCCCTGACCCAAGAGATGAGCCCCGCCTACTCAGAATGGGCTGGATTTGACGGCTCAACTGGTTGGTGTGACTGGTGCCACTGTTCGGCTGGGTTTAGATTGCTCACGGCCGGCTACATGTACGTCACATGATAGCAGTGATGCACAGTGTATGTGGACACATACATTACATTGCATACATGTACATGTACATTGTACATGTACATGCACATTCTGTAAATGTACCGGTGCTCAAGGTTTTCACAAAACAGGTATTCGGAAATAACTCCTAAATGGGAAATAATTTGTTATGGGTAAGAATCTGTCACAAAGTGAAAATATATTTATAAGGGACATACAGTCCAAATTTCTACCCAGGAAAGTGAATGTGGCTGAAATGGGAGCATTTGTAAAACATCGTTTCTCGTTCGGTTGTAGAGTGCACAAGAACAAAGTAATGTCTCAAGGATTCAAAAATGAGTATATGTGTGCACATGTACATTTGTACAGTACGTTCTCATCTGCCTGTGACTGGTATTATCCATGGAAGTGAACAATTTGGGCACACCTGCTCAGTGTAGGCAGCCTCCTTTGAAATAAAGATGCAGAGTGTGAGACCTTGACCCAAGATCTGTGTCACTGAGCTGGCTCGGCCCAAAAAAAAAAAAATGGAAAAAAATAAAAAATTGGCAAGGCATGGAAAATCGGAGGATTTGACCAAGGAAATGACCCCTTAAAGCCCCTACACAACATTGGTAAGATCGTGTGCTATTTCATGCATATGTTGGATCAGACAACTTATGGATGCTATTCTTTGACCTAGACCAATGTAGTGTAGGGGCTTTAGTTTAATGCAAATCTCAAAAAGAGTCAAGGGCCCAGTGTTCCCATCCTAGCAAGGATCTCTCTCATAGCAGGGGAAAAACAAACAACAAAACAACCCTGGTCCTGCTGGGGTCGAAATGTCTGGGCCCAGAGATTTCAAACTGAACGCTAACTCAAAGGACTGAAATTATAACCCCGGACTCCCAACATCAAACCGTTACCCCCAATGCCATTGACTCATTTCATGTTTCAGTCAATGCCGTCCTACCAATTTGCATTTGAAGCACGGTACAGCAATGCCGATTGCCGATCCAACTGATTGCAAAACATTGGACATGGTTCGAAATTACCTCAGTGACAAAGGGAGGCCATACTTTTGTATGCGTTTTTGCGTCAAGGAGAATGTACTTCAATAACCTACCATCCTAGTCCTGTTTGTGCTCAACAATTAGCATGTACTTTTCAGTTCGGCTAAAAAGCACACATTTCTCGCCAGAGCAGAATGACCCTTCAACGATTTGATTGATTTTCTAACATACATACTGTATATACAGATATAATTGAAAGTGGATTACTGTTTGTATTCATTTGTTTATTTCAATTTTGTTGGACTGTTGAATGGCAGTGGAACAAGACAAAGGAGTAACGGTGCTGCACGTTAAACTTGTACATGTATACGTTCAAGTCCATCTATGCCCCAAGAAGCCACCTTTGTATTGAACCCGCAGGCAAGAAGTAGCCAGCTTAATTGAATTCCAGAAAGTACAAGGACAATGAGGCCTGATCTCCATTGTACAACCCTACAGCCTTATAATTTCTCGTTTGATTGTCTTGGTTTTGCTTTAACTACGTACATGTACTGAACTATGCATGTACATGTATGACGTAATGATGTACATGTGCATATACATGTACACGTGTACGTATAGTATGGTACATTTACATGTGCAGTATGTGCAGCGAATGCAGTTATATTATGTTATAGGGAGGAGTAAGAAGAAGGTGGAGAAGAAAAGTCCAAAAAAGCAAATGTCACCCTGCCGTCCCCTCCCCCTTCCCCTAGAGTACACCTACGTGTATCTCAGCCAGAGAAAACTGCTCGTAGCCAATGCAAGAGTTTGCTGAATACTTCGCTGCGCTCTATGGGGAGGAGGCCTTCACTTGCCCCTGAGTCTCTCTCATCATTCATGACTAGATGGCTGAGGGTCCCATCACAGGCAGGAAGTCTCTCTCCAGAGGGTTTAGCCCCCCTACCCCCACCTCCCCCCCCTCCCCCCACCTCCCCCCATCTCCCCCCCAGTGTCCAACTTTATCTCCTCCATCTCCTCCACCTCTTCTCCCCCTCGTGGCCGGTGGATCCTATAATGCCATGCACAGGGGCTTGAGGAAAGTGTGACATGCAGTTTGGCATGTGCAAGAAAAAGAGAGAAAGAGAGAAGGGCTGGAGGACCCCAAAAAATAACAGTGGGTGAAGCTGAAAAGAGAGGGACATGGAGTCTCAGGGCATGCTCGGGGCATCTGCCCAAGTGATCAATCTTTCCAGTCAAACCCTGGGTAAATGTTCTTCGTCAAATGCCACGCAATCCCCAGAGTGTAGTTAGCCTGTGTAGCCCCTTTTCTGTCCTGACCTTGAACTTGAGCCTGATCTGATCTGATGTACAATTGTACAATATGTGTAATGCCTAACGGTCTTGCACGTAGCGAAGACAGAGTGGGATTTCTATGAAGATAGTCAGTTTGTGGGAGGCCGTTCCAAGGATTTTGGTAAAGTTGATTGATTTTGCACGAGGCATTCACTGTTAACTATGACCGTACATGTGCAGGTACCTTTTTCATGGTAGAATCTCTCCGTATACTTGAGCTTGCTTTATGTACCGGTATGCCCATGTGAAATGTGCATGTACAGTACAGTATGGTACATCTCTTATTCCTCCATTGGTACATGTACATACTGTACATGTTCTAT
This sequence comes from Luidia sarsii, assembly GCA_949987565.1. NCBI lineage: Eukaryota > Metazoa > Echinodermata > Asteroidea > Paxillosida > Luidiidae > Luidia > Luidia sarsii. The sequence goes on along the minus strand of OX465102.1, from coordinate 25,142,513 downwards.
TAGGACAGCATGTACCTGTACATGCCCAGCATCCCAATCAGTGATATCTGAATAGGTGGTCACTGGTGGCATTGTGGTTGCATCTGGTTCGAATCAGTCACTGTAGGCACATAATTGGGCCTTGTTCAACAGTTTTCCTACACTAATGGCCAGGTTAATTGGCCGCACCTGTCCTGACTAGAGGGGGAGTGGAGCGGAATGGAGGGAAGGGTAGTGGAGGGAGGGGCCATGTGGCACCAGATGGGTCACCTCATCAGTCTACCACTGCCAGCTTGGGGTAGGGAAGAATTATCGTGTAGGGAGTGCTGGTGGGGGAGGGGGGGGGTGGTGGAGGCTACATGTACATGTATCACCTATCCAATGGGTCACTTGTCACACATGTATCTGCCTGGGACAAGGAATGGGGGAGAGGAGGGGGGCCCTTTGATTTTGAAGTCTGATCCCTGCACAGTCCTTGGATCACAGCTCAGTGCCTGGGCAGGTCTGGAGCGTGCGTGGAGCATGCACTCTCTGGCCTGCTGCATTGCCCTGGCAGCAGCTGAGGGGCTAGGGAGGAGGCCTGGTACTCTGGATGGAGGAATCAGTGATGGCGTTCCATTGGAATGGATGAGGGGCAGGGGATCTCATCATCTGCACTGCGCAAAAATGCAGTCTGAATGGAAAAGACTGTGCCAATGCTGTCATTAAAAGAGACAGGGGGTAATGGAGGATTGTGGAGGAATGAGGCAGGTATGAAAATTTACACCGGAGGATTGAGGAGGATTGAGCAAGGTTGTTCAATTTACATTGGAGGATTTTTGAGGATATGAAAGGCTTTGGAACTTTGACAAAGGCACGTACGGTGGAGCTACCTACTTGTAGCTTCATGCATGTAACAAATGATCCATTTACATATATGTACTACAGTACACATGTGCTTATGTGTAGCTGTGGAGGATTGAGGCAGTGGGGTCCATGTACATGCACAAACTCATATTGGAGGGGATTGTGGAGGATTGAGGCAGTGAGTATCTTGCACAAACTCACATTGGAGGATTGTGGAGGATTGAGGCAGTGAGGATCTTGCACAAACTCATATTGTTTGGAGGATTGTGGAGGTTTGAGGCAGTGAGGATCTTGCACAGACTCACATAGGAGGATTGTGGAGGATTGAGGCAGTGAGGATCTTGCACAGACTCACATTGGAGGATTGTGGAGGATTGGGGAGGGTTCCACTTCCAGGCACGCAGCACTAGGGGGTTAGGGTTAATAAGATACCGTACATGTATACTGGTAGTGTACTTACACCCAAGGAGGCCTTGGACTATCTGCATGTACATTGTACAGTGTACATGTACAGGCCACATCTACAGCATGGGTAGACTGCCTATCACTTTGAGCTTGGGAATCACATCCCCATGTGTCTGGGATAACTCACTGCATGTATGTACATGCAGGCCTACTGTAGGACCACCAGCACTGGACCACTGTTTCTTTTCAATGAAGGAAATGCATGTAGTCTAACAAAATAGGCCTAGTCTTGTACAAATAGCAGTGCACATGAATGGTTACACCTTCAATGTATTTGGCAGAGATCCGAGACAGCACAAATGAGAAGATTAGTGGGTTATGAATGATCGGTCCATTTGTAATGGTTTGTAAGTGTTGCTGAAATCTACCCCTTGACATCTACTGGACCCCTTCACTCCCTCACTTTGGCATTTAGGTTGTGCTGCATAAATCACTACAGCAATTCAATGGGGGAGATAGTGACCACTATCCCTAATTATTGTCAATTAAGTGTTGCTGAAATCGACCTCTTGACAACTACTGTACAGGGGACCCCTTCACGCTCACTTCCTCCCAATAACTTGGGCACTTGGGTTATACATGTACATGTAGGCCCTACTGCAGAAATCGCTACAGCAATTAAATGGGGGAGATGGTGACCACTATCCCTAATTGTTGTCAATTCAGTGCAAGGATGCACCTGTTGGGAATGGGCCCATGTGCGTGAGCGTGTGATGTGGGCCAGCTGACAATGACATCCTGCCTCCTCTCTCCAGCCCCCCCCCCCCCCCCGAAAAAAACAAAAACAAAAAACCCAGACCACTCTTCCTGAAAAAGGTCTGGAGTCTTTCCAGGAATCCAGCAGCCACAATGGTCCTCCTTATCTCTTCCAGTCACCAGCAATTAACAAATTGTGGCTCAGAGTCAGAGGGGCTCAGTGTGCAATACATGGCTTGGCGCTTTCTAATTCTAGGGCTGCTCGACCACTGTCCTAATAATAGCGATTTGATTTTGTGAATCGCGATTCAAAAGACAGGTTTTTGTTTTCCTTGCGTCCAAACAGGCCAACAAATCATGAGCAGGTTGTGGTAATTAATTGTGGTCAAATGTTGGGTGTGTCCTTGAGGATAGCCCATGCAGGGAGACATATAATTAAAGTACAATTGATTTTTGAATCGTGATTCACTTTTGACTAAATTTGGCTAAATTTGTGAAGGTGTGGCATAAAAATTGTTTTTTTTCAATAGGGATCCACTTTTCGATACTTTTCCCGTGTGGAACGGATGCACCTATTAATTTATCCAAGTTATTATTGATCATTGTGCAATCCATCCCTGTGATACAAACAAGGAAATGCGCAAAACCTAACCACTATCTTCCTTCTCATTTCCCTTTCCCCTTGAGTTCCCCCTAAAATACCCCAGCACAACAACTCCTGCATTTGTTGCTGGATCAGGTGGGGAGGGAGGTACATGCAAGTGCTGGTATCTTGACTTGGGGATGCAGTCACTTCCTGGGGGTATAATGTGTGATAACGATTTAGTAATGTGTCAGCTTTGGTAAGCAAACTGGTTTTTGCGGTTGATAAGTGTATCAGGGAGTCTGCCTTCCCCAGACATGGTTGGTGTCTGTATGCCAAGGCCAGAGAGAAAATAAACAACAACAGAACTTGTCTCAAATCTCGATTTCATCAGCAAAATGATGTGAGATTTTATGCAAACAATGAGAGCACATGCCGTACCGTTCATGTGCAAAAATTCCTGAAAACCTGTGGAGTTTCCCCCATAATTATTAACACTGTAACCTCATACCAAATATTAGGCCCTAAACGCTGCATTGCCTTTGGGAGAGGTCCAATTAGGATGGAAATGGCAGGCCACTCTAACTTTGTGAAATTTGCAAAGGGTAGTATTAAGGTCACACTGTGAATTGATGGAATGGCACATCAATGACTGCATGGAGGTTGTGGCTTCAGTTTGGTACAAGTTACAACTCTCTCTGGAATTCACTCGCCCCACATGCAATGGGCCCACAGTTGCAAGTGCAGAGGTTTCTGACCTCACAGCAGCCCTTGAAGTAGATCATTCATTTTGATCTAGACTGCCGGCACCAGATTTCGAAAAAGGGTTAGCGAAGAGCAACCATACACCTCCAAGTGTCTCGGGGATGGGACTCAGGACAGGACTGAAACAGTGTCTCGGGTAGCGCTGACCATTCAGGCCAGTATCAGGCCGCCGGAAACTGTCAGTCAGTGGCCTGCCTGGCCATTCTGAGTCTGTGGCTGTTATTCTTCTGCTTGAGGCAAGCAGCAATTAGAAGTGCCGCTGTCTCAAATTGTTGTCATTCACCTGGGCTCAATCAGAAGAGTAAGACCAGTTACCAGGGCCCACCAACTCACGTGTACACACGATTTAATAGCCCTCACTCTGGCACTCAAATCCAAAGCTTCTTTTTTCTTTTTTTTTCTTTTGCATGCTCAGCTCAAGGCCAACATAAAATGCATCAAGCCACGTGAAACCTCCAGTGGCCCAGTTGGCCTCCTGAGGAAATAAGAGGGGAAATCTGGCCCGCCCTGGCCACCCATCCTAGCCAAAGTGAATGGGCCATTTGATTTTCCACATTCCCTACTTGTCGGGAACAAAATGCATCCTCTAAGTTGGGTTCTGCCAAGAGCATTTTGGGGGCTTCTTCGAACCCACAGGCATGCATCATAACCTCTCTATTAAGGAGGTGGTGGTGTAGACCCCTCCCCCATCTTAAGCATATCAGATGCAGCATCATGTACTGTGTGTGGGGGGGGACAGATTGGGAACTTGGCTAGGATCAACCTGGATATGCAAGCACCTGGCTATCTAGGTTCCCTAGTGTCTCCTCCTTCGCTCAGTTTGTGGACCAAGACATCTGCTGTCAATCACTGCAGCCAACTGCTCACTTTTCTTACATCCTTCACTTTCTTCACTGCACCTTCTTCTTCTACTTGTACAGTACACCTCTGACTCATTGGGACACGGATAGGAAAGATATGTGTGTCGCAATTGAGTCGGAAACTCCAGCAAGCCACGGCCTGTCACAGTTTTGAAACAGAACGACCATTGACATACATGTAGGAAGTGCAGCCGCTCACCACGTTTGTTCACACAATGTCTGGCTTGGGAGAGCCAGACGGATGGATGGAACTGTAAAGAGGGTCCTCCCGGTAAAAAAAAACACAAAAAAAACCCGCAAACTTTGAACCAATGAAATATGATCAGACCCAATGGCTACAGGCTTAATTCTAGGCAGGAAATGCAAGATTACTTTAGAGGGTTGTGCTCCTCCTGTGCGTGCCTTTCGTGCTGGGTCTCGACTTGCTCTTCCTTTTTTTTTTTGGTGGGGAGGGGGGGGGGGGGTAAGGAAAGGGAGTAAGAGGAGTGAGGGAGGCCTAGCTAATAAATATGTAAGGGAAATTGGTTGCAAATTGGCTGTGTGTGTGTGCTGTTTTCAAACCCCCCAGGTTATATTACATGGTTGGGATGATACGTGTTGGCCCTACATTGGTTTGCAACCGACAGTCCGTTCACGCAGACTCATTGCCCATTTCCCTGGCCCATTAAACGGCTTGTTCGGTGTAAATTGAAAAAAAAAAAAAAAAATCTTGGTATGCTTATTGATACTATATGACACATCGTATACATCATGCACAAGCAGTGAAATTGTCCATGTAATGGAAAGCTGTGTTTATGAATGATAACAAATGGATTATGTGTGAGTGAAGGAATGAGTACATGTATGTTTGCATGATCAGAATGGATTGGAGGTATACGCATATGTAAATATCTATTGAAATTTAAGAAATGGAACTAAATAACTAAAAGCATCTCTGTAGGATTTGCTCAAAATGTGAACCAAATCACAATCAAGTGGCTCTCCAAAATGCTCTCAACAAACAAAAACGATCATTCAGAATACAAAGCACACTAAAAACAACCCTCACATGACGTCACCTGACTGCCAAAAAGGCTAATTAATATTAGCATGTCCACAGGAGCGGTCCAAATACGTTGATAGCGTCGATCAGCAGAATCAACGATTTTGATAATGGCAAGTTCAAATACATTATCTCATACATTTTTGAATAAGAGTAGGCTTTTGGCTTTGGGTTTGAAGATAAAGCCCTGGGTCAAATTTCATAGAGCCGCTTAAGCGTGAAAATCTGCTAAGCAGGAAAAGTCTTCTTTGTGTAAGCAGGATCACAAACTGTCAATTGCTTTTGACTTGTTTTCCACTCTTCTTTGCTTAGCATGAAACAAAAGTGAAGATTGGGCAGGCAAGGGGATCCTGTGGCTCATGAGTTTTTGCGCTTAAGCACATTTTGGCGCTTAAGCGGCTCTATGAAATTGGCCCCTGTCCGCACTGGACTTTTTTTTCCGGGGATTTTACCGAGCCGATGGGTAAAATAATAGAAAATGGGCAAATATTACCGGTGTCTGCAATTGGACTTTCAACTCGGGTAACTTAACCGTGACGCTGGGGAGAATTACTGAGCTGTCAATACTGTGGCTCATGAGGGCGCTTTACATGACCTTTTGTGCATTGACCCGATGAGAGAAAAGGTTTACACACGCGCGCGTAACATACCTTGCCGCAAGCAATGCGCATGCGTGGTGACTCACTGGTGGACAGGGACCGGACGTTTGCCTTACTGAGCTGCATTTACCCGACTCGCACTGTCCGAACTGGACTTTTCATCTCGGGAAAAGTGTCTCGGTAATTCTTCCTGGGCAGAAGTTGGCCGATAGAAATGCCCGCGCGGGTTGGGAAAAGTAACTGAGAGGAAGACTTCCATACCCAGCATCTCGGTTACTTTGCCCCAAAAAAGTCCAGTGCGGACAGGGCTTAACACTTCTTTTTTGAAATTACGTAAAAGTACTCCCTGAATGGTTTCAAGTTCGACAAAGAAACCCCAAGCTGCGTTCACAGCTTTGGGATGACAGAAGACGAAGCCGGAGCCAGAGCCTAAGCCGGGGTTTGGAAGAAGAAGAAGAAAACCCTAGTGCCACGATCCATCCCTGATGGTCACTCAGCAGTCTCAAGGAAATTGCGTCAAGATTGAAAATGTGAGAGCTTTTCCGTCATCCCATGCCGCCTCCCTCGACCGATAGTATGCAAGCTGCCCCATGTGACATGACCTTTAGAAACCCTACAGAATACAGATGGTTTTCTTTTACTCGCTGTAACTGCAAGGAATAACTTAGAGGGGGGTTGCCAATCAAGAGTTGGAGTGTGCTGTACAGTAACAGTAGCCCATGACTTCCCTGTGGTATCCAGCCTTTGGTGTCTGTCTGAACACCAAAACCTGTCTGTACAGTGGCCTGGCTCTTTGGCCAAAAAGTAAAAAATGGAAATTCCCAGATATTTGTCTTTGTTAAGTTTATCGTTTGCATACCTTCACACCCTGGCAATTTGCCTTCATGCTCTGCCATCCTGGCCTTCATTCCCCTCCAACTGGCCTTAATGCCATGCCAACTGGCCTTCATTCACTGCCAACTGGCCTTAATGCCATGCCAACTGGCCTTCATTCACTGCCAACTGGCCTTCATTCACTGCCAACTGGCCTTAATGCCATGCCAACTGGCCTTCATTCACTGCCAACTGGCCTTCATTCCCCTCCAACTGGCCTTAATGCCATGCCAACTGGCCTTCATTCACTGCCAACTGGCCTTCAGTCACTGCTAACTGGCCTTCATTCCTGCCAACTGGCCTTCAATCACTGCCAACTGGCCTTAATGCCATGCCAACTGGCCTTCATTTACTGCCAACTGGCTTTCATTACAGCCAACCTAGCCTTCATTCCCGCCAACTGGCTGGCCCTCATTCCCTGACAACTGACCTTAGTGCCCTGGCAACTGGCCTCCATTCCTTGCCAACTGGCCTTCATTCCCTTCCAGCTGGCCTTCATTCCCTGCCAGCTGGCCTTCATTCCCTGCCACCCAACTGGCCTTAATGCCCTGACAACTGGCCTTAATGCCCTCTCAACTAGCCTGCAGGCCAGAGTGACCTTTCCACCTAAAATTCAGGAAAATACATTTTCTACAGGCCATAAAACAGGGCCAACGGTCTCCAATTGGCCGATAGGATTTTGGGTCTTACAACTGTAGGACAATCCGTGCTACGGTACATGTACATACTGCTGCTAGCACACCCAGCCTGCACAGATGCTTGCCAGTATGTGTGCTTGCCAATCCGCCAGATAATCTTACCTCAGAGGTCCATGTGCAGTCCTACCAAAAGGTGCGTCGACGTAAAAGCCCACAGTCGGGCTCTGCCGTCAGGTCACTATCAGCCTGACTGAAGCTGGCAGCCAACCAACCACGCTTGAATACATGTACATCGCTTACATTGCTCAATGCATGTCAACACTTGTTTCAATTGAGCTTCCCCATGTACATGTAGTCAAAGGCATCCGATGCTACTAGCTTCAAGTTGTGGGAGGAGGGTTGGTTTGAGGCTCCCAGCAGGGAAGTCCCCTTGGTCTGAGCTCAAAAAAGGTCGCCTTTAGTCTCCAGTGGGACGTTGTTTACTGGCACAGGCCTCCAACATGGCCACAAGTAATTGAATTGTATCTTTGTTTTCCTACCCCCTCTCTCAGTCTAGTCTTCAAGTCTGCAGACTGACTACATGTGTAGCTGTCCCCTCCTCCTCCGTTTTACAACTCAATTGTCGGATGTCTTCTTTTGTATTTTAATTTTTTTATTTGTGGAATCCACCGACAAACTCTCCCTGTACTTGAGTGATGTGATTAAGTGCCGTTGCTCGGCAGAAATTAGGGAATAAATGGGGTATGAGGCAACGGTCTCGGTGCGTGTTCGGACATGCTCAGCGATGCCTGTCTGCCTCTGCATACCTTCACGTCACGTGCACACACTCTGTGTGATTGCCGCCACCGTGGTAAATAGATAGACAGGTAGATAGGCAGATAGCAGATCCATTGATATAACTGTGCACACAATCACTCACAGGCCGCTCTCTGTGCACCCGTCATCGGCATTTCTCTTGCCCCGACGAGTCTGCAAAGCAAAGAGACAATGCGTGCGCTGTGTGCGCAGCAATGCGGGGCAACCTGTACACGTATTGCACAATACACCTTGTTATTGTTTGGGTGTCATTGACTTCCGCAGCACTGCGCTACGCGATTCCTCCATCTCCACCCGTGCACAGAACCAAAGTGTACTCACCTCTCTCTCTCTCCCTTGATGCTCTGTTTCACCGAGCTCTCTTTTCTGCAGAGTCAGTTAGAATGTGCCGTTCAAAAAGCCTGAAGTATACCCCCATTGAGCTGGGAAGACAGTGCGCTTGAGCCGGGAGAGCCAATTCCTCAAAAGAGTGTGGATCTGGGGAGAGGCATGCAGTAATACAAATTCCATTTGGTTATTAGGAGGCAGCCAGTCCACCTGTGGTTGGAAGGGGGCATTAGTAGTAGCAGGTGGAAAGACACCTGCCCTGACATATGTGCATGTAGCATATGATTGGGGGGGTCTTGTGGCATCTGTGGCCCTGGCAAGTGAGCCAGGGATCTGGGGTTTCTACTCCCAGCCTTGCCTGGTATTTGCCTCAACCCCACCAAGGCTGTCTTATTCCAAATTTTATCAGTCACAGGGCAGTGGAAGTTGAAGTGAACCTCCCCCCCCCCCTCCACCTCCACCCTTCCAATCCCCTGCCCCTGCACCATCTTCACCCAATTCACTGCCAACCCTGCAGGGGTAACAAATTGCTTCAATTCCCCAAATTTTGTTTTGTTTGGCACAGTTCCTCCACAGATTGATCACACTCTGCCCAGAAGAATGGGGGAGGTGTGGTTTGGAAGAGGGGGGGGGGTCCCGGATCCCTGGAGACTTCAGATGCCTGCATTGTCTCCTTTTTTCCTCCAGAACCTTCCTCCTATTGTGTGTATGTGTTGAGGGCATGAAAGAGGCTTTAATCCACTGCCACAGAATCAATGGGTCACACTTGATTTGCCACTGCATTGATGACACTGGGCAAGATGGGCTGCGAAGTCCAAGGATACTAGGATAGAGCGACCCTAATCCCTCTGGTTTGTGGGTGGCGTGGAGGAGGGAGGTCGCAAGGTTTAGGCCGAGGGAGAGACCAGCCATCAAGATTATCACAGATCAAGATTATCTCTGGGAGCCAGTCTGCTCCAATGAATAGTGGAAACAACCTGGCAACCCCGCCCCCCTGAGAGGGTTATTCTGCTCTCTCTTTCTCTCTCTCCCCTCTCTCTCAGCTCCCTCTCTCTGTGTATGTATGTCTGTCTGTCTGTATGTCTGTCTCTCTCTCCTCTTCTCTCCTCTATCTCTCTCTCCTCTCTCTCTCCTCTCTCTCTCCTCTCTCTCTCTCCCTCTCTCCTCTCGCTCCCCTCTCCTCTCTCTATCCCTCTTCTCTCTCTATCCCTCTCTCTGTCTGTTTGCCTCTTACTCTCTCTCTACCTCTCTCTCTCTCTCTGCCTCTCTCTGCCTCTCTCTGTCTCTGTGTGTGTCTCTCTTTCTGCCTCTCTCTGTCTCTGTGTGTGTCTCTCTCTCTGCCTCTCTCTGCCTCTCTCTGCCTCTCTCTGTCTCTGTGTGTGTCTCTCTCTCTGCCTCTCTCTGCCTCTCTCTGCCTCTCTCTGTCTCTGTGTGTGTCTCTCTCTGCCTCTCTCTGCCTCTCTCTGCCTCTCTCTGCCTCTCTCTGTCTCTGTGTGTGTCTCTCTTTCTGCCTCTCTCTGTCTCTGTGTGTCTCTCTCTCTCTGCCTCTCTCTGTCTCTCTCTGTCTATCTGTCTCTCTCTGTCTATCTGTCTCTCTCTGTCTGTCTGTCTGTCTGTCTGTCTCTTTCTGCCTTCCTCTCTGTCTCTCTAGGCCTTTTCACACTATGAAAAATTTCTGTGTTGAACACGGGTCGGACCCGTGTTGAAATGACTGACCTTTTCACACTACAACATTTCAACACGGGTCGGACCCGTGTACAGCGCTCGACCCGTGTTGAAACCAACCCTGCTCGGGAGGTGGGTTGAGAGCTCTCGACCCGTGTTGAAAATTTCAACACGTGTTGAAAGCCGTAGTGTGAATGTCTCCGGGTTGAGTTCGACCCGTGTTGGGAGATGGCCGAGCGCGCATGCGTGGCAGCGCCACACTGTAGATATTGTACTGTGCAACGAACAAAAAAACGGGTCCCTAACAAAATCGTTAGCGATGCACTGTACTACGATGTCGACTTCGCATGCGTGCATGTGGCGGCAGAAAATACGAGAAGTCATTCGATTTTACTAAGGAGTATGGGAGGTTTAAAAGACCACTTTACAAATTATAAAACTATTGTACTTATAAATCAACGTTGTAATTTTCTTTAATCAAACAGTGGCAACAAATAAACAATAGCCACTGCGTCGCGAAAATAAGCGAGGTGCTGGCGGCTGCCGGATTCGAGAAGTCAGCAATACAGTGCCGTGACGCGCCGCAATGCATTATGGGAGTTTTCAGATTGGACCCGTGTTGAGAGTTCGATGCTGTGTGTAGTGTGAAATGATCACGCATTACACGGGTCGAAACATTACACGGGTTGAGAAAATGCACGGGTTGAGAAAATGGCATTGCGTAGTGTGAAACCGCGGCGAGAGTGAACCCGTGTTGAATTCAACACGGGTCGGACCCATGTCGGACCCGTGTAAGTTTCACACACGTGTTGAACGTTCATAGTGTGAAAAGGCCTTCTGTCTCTCTCTCTTTGTCTCTCTATCTCTCCCTTTCTCTCTTCCCTCTATCCCCCTTTCTCCATGGACTGTCACTCAAGTCTCCTAACAGCTGAGAAAGGGTTCTCCCGGCAAGCCTGGATCCCAAACCTCTCCCATCTCAAACCATGCAACAGTCTTCCTTCAACAGGCTACCTCCACTGAAGAGGGCACAGACTCAGGCTAGGCTCCCTCCGCTAATCCAGGATGGTGACCAATGCTCAGTTTGGAAGGGGGGGGGGTTGGGCTTGATGTTTTTTTTTTTTTTTTGGCGGGCACAGGATTGGCCAGCTTTTGCTGGGCAAAATGTGTCAGCACTGTAATAAACTATTTCCTGCTGACTGGGGGTGGGGGGTGGGGAGAGATTGCGCACAAAGCAATCCATTCCCTCGGGGCTATTCTGTGGTTATCATATGTAATATATGTAATAATTAGCGGTTCCTTCAACAGCAGACAAGTCCCACACAATGGCCTTCTCAAAATTTAGTCCAAACAATGCGGTTACAAATCAGACTCGTAATTACATCTGTCAGCACTGTTAGTGATATGTACATGTACATGTATTTGAATTACAGAAAAATCCAAGAGAATGCATGGGGACCTGCTCACCGCATAAGCAAAACAAAGATTCATTTCAGAGGAACAAAACGATGAACTAAATGGACATAAAGTTTTACAACAAAGGGTGCAAACTGCTTGTAAACTAATATGAGCTGACTTTGACCATGCTTTTACCAATCTTAAGAGGTTACCGTGTTTGATGTTTCAGTCCAAGTAGGACCTTTCTCAATGCGGGCCCTTTGAGAAGACTCCTGCACGAGGGTTGAGACATGTGGTTCTCTTACAGACAGCAATTTTCACTCAGTACATGTACAAGCATAATGTACAATGTAATTGACACAAATCTAGCTAACTGCTTAAAGAAGAATGAAACCCAGAGAAAATAGTTGGCTTATCTCTTTGGTTGATAAAACCAACCTACAATTACCCATGTGCAACTCACCTACGAGTTTCATAAAGAGAGAAAAATCATGGAATTCGGTGGTCGAATTCGCGTTCCCTGTACCCGCCATGTTTTCGAAATTCCCGGCAGGTCACTGCGGGGGGTATGACATAATGACGGGCTACCCCCGCATGGGCCAGGACGGACGTATCCCTACAAGTAACGTGTGTACACAACACATGTATACTGCGTGCAGTTTGTATACACTCGCGAGCATGAACGATAGTGTACTGCAAGGCTTTTGGTTGTAACAATGCCAGCGGAAAAAAGCTAGGGAAATCTGTCCATGCAGTTCCTAACAAGGCCAAGAGATCTGAGTTGTTTGGGAAGTGGGCTGCGGCCATAAAACTAAAAGTAGAAACATTTCTCAATGTCGGCTACAAATATAGTCGAAATGACGTGATTTGTAGCGATCACTTCACGGAGGAGTTGGGATCGAGGTTGACTTGCGGGCCAAACTCACCGGCTCGAAGCCGAGAAATATACTGAAAGAACATGCCGTTCCTTCAGTATTTTCACATCGACCAGCGGTGGCATCACGTTCATCGACAGCTTCACGAATTGCCGCATTGGAATCCAGAAAGCTGAGTTAATTTTGATGTTTTTCCTGTATGATACGATCGACTTTTGATGTATGTTTTCGTTTCGGTCCTAGCGTGATTTTTCTCACATGCACGTTCTGCCTAGTCTTTCTCGCAGACCGCATATCTGTAACTCATGGAGGGTAAACTCCATGGATATACATGTATTGTACCAATTACCATGGAGGAAGAAGGGGGGATATACGTACCGTGCCGTATTTTTATGCTGCAACAAGAACATGGAGCTAGGCCTAATTTACACGTTATCGGAACGCGACTCCAGTCGCCCACACTGTTTATTCCCTGGTCGCTGACCGCAACTCCTGTCACCCAGCGCTATTGTGTGCATAGCATACGCTGGGAAGTGCATGACCCCTGACCCCCACTAAGCTCCACACAGCTTCGCTAACGTGTACAACTGAAATCTCTCCAAAACATCGACCATCTCTTGAATCATTTCTCGTATTTTCCTATTAAAATTACGCGAGCTGAAACAAAAGCCGGACACAGTGGGCTCCCAGTCATAGTTGTCGGACCTTTATTAAACTCAGCCCCTGGTGTATAAGTTATTTTAGGCCTACTTGTTTAGCTGTTTTAACAGGGCGCCATTCGGCGAAGATCAAGAAAACAGAGAACCAAAATTGCGCAGCGTTTATTTTGTTTCAGATACCAACGTAATGTACACGTGTACAGTAGTACATTACAAGTAGGACAACGTGTACATTGTACACGTGTACGTGTACAGTACAGTAGTAGTGTGTACATGTACTGTACATTACATGTAGTACACAACGTGTACATTGTACGTGCACTGTACATGTACAGTCCGTGCAACGTATGCAATCAGGAAGCCGTGAAAGTGTTTGTAGATCAAGACTATACGCAATCCCCAAGAATAATTCAAATAATGACCAAAGCGAAAAACAATAAATCTGCAAAGGATTATAAGATTATTTTCTCACACATTGAGGTATAATTCTTTTTTAAATGTTGATAAATATTTGTAGTTTAAATTAAAATGATTGAACAAGCCTAACTGACCAATCAGACAGGGTCGTCTCCGCCGTGATGTCATACCCCCGCAGTGACCTTCCGGGAATTTCGAAAGCATGGCGGGTTGAGGGAACGCGAATTCGACCACCGAATTCCATGATTTTTCCCTCTTTATGAAACTCGTAGGTGAGTTGCACATGTGTAATTGTAGGTTGGTTTTATCAACCAAAGAGATAAGCCAACTATTTTCTCTGGGTTTCATTCTTCTTTAAGTGAGTTGAACTGCCGAAATGACACATCTGCAGCAGTGTAGAGGGCCTGACAACATTCTCATCCTACATAAGGGCCGTTTCCACTGCACCAAATAAACGCGATTATTTGGATCGCGATTCAAGCTCCACTTTGTTTGCGTGTGTGGACACAATAAACGTGATTATTGGTGGGATTTGAATCGCGATTTGGACTCCTCTATTTTGTGAGATTTTTTCAACTAATCGCGACGCGGTGTGTGTGGGAATGCTCCACTGAATCGCACCGTTTTTCCCCACAATGCACCGCTCACGCTCTGAGTGACAGGAAGTGCTGTGCTTGTTTATGTCTCCTTGCATGGGCCACCCTCAAGGACACACCCACCATTTGAACACAACTGCTAATAGCTATTATCGCAATCGGCTCACGTTTTTTTGCGACGTGATTTTTTGGCCTGTGTGGACACACCCCCCCCCAAAAAAAAACAACCCGGTTTTGAATCGCGATTCAAATCGTAATTATTTTCGTAGTGGAAATGGCCCTACTGTAGCTGAACCTTTCTCAGAGCCAGAGGCATAAATAATAAGAGGTCCCTCCAGATGAAGTGTGTTTCTAAGACTTTAAGAGGTTCTGAGAAGTGCCCGAATCAATAAACATTCTCTTGTCTGTTTTCTATCCAAACATCCATACCAACCAGGCTTGGGAATTGGTTAAATAAAGAGTACAATACCTTTGTTTTCCATAGACACAACATTATGACAGTACAGGTATCCAACCATTGATATCGATCCTCGTCATTAAAAAGTCAGGGGAGCACATGCCCATTCCTTCAGTGGCCTTGATGCCAAAGTGTGTAGTGTACAGACTGCCCTTTTCATTTCTGAGTAACCCCCCAGTCAGCCGGCATCGCCCAGACTCTGTGCTGTGGGTGTGTGCGTGCGTGTGGGATCACAGGGATCACTTATCATCCCAGCTGCTGAGGCCAGGACACCTAGCACATTAATTTGCAATCATACCAGTCTGTCTGCACTGCTTCACCTTTTCAACAGGGGTCTGTCTCTGTCCACCCCCCTCTCTCTCTCTCTCTCTCCCCCCTCTCTCTCTCTCTCCCCCCTCTCTCTCTGTCCCCCCCCCCCCTGTCCCCCTCTCTCTCCCCCTCTGTCCCTCTCCCCCTTTCTCTCTCTTTTTGGGGGGCTCATACACGCACCTGAGACAGATCCCCAAGGCCTTGTTATCAAGTTCTAGTGTTGCCTCCTCCCCCCCCCCCAGGCCCTCCCTTCACCCCTCAGGATAATAGTCCCACAGGGTCCCCGCCAAATGCCTCCCAGCCCCCCCCCCTCTCTCTCTCTCAGTTGCTCTACCACCTGGCAGTGAAGCAGAGCTACAAATATACATATGTGTAACATGTACCAATCACACACAGGCTCCTACCAACCAGTAACTGGGCCTGAATCAAAGGGATTGGGTTACCAGCTCCCCACCCTGACTCCTGAGCAATATCAGAAGAGCCTTCCCAACAACTGATACAGGTGCACTTTATTTACACTTTTCTTAGGTTTCTTCTGCCATGATTCTTCTCCTTCACCCCACCTGGTGCGACAGATCTTTGTGCGCTGCCCACATTTCTCCGGATGGCTTTTGTCGGAAGTCCATACTTTTAATGGAACCGGGGTTTTTATAGAATGGGGTCTAATTTTAGGCGTAAGTGTTTTAATTGTGCTTGGTAATGGTAGATGGTGGTTGTCCAAAGACTGAAAGATACGATTTCCGCCTGAGAAGCTGTTGGCACTTGACTGGAGACTATGTTTAGCCTCCCAAGAAGCCTGTTTATTCATCAGACTGATTTCTGTAGGCACAGTGCACCTACCCCGGTATATAGACTTCTGTGCATGGCGACAAGTTCATCATTAAGATTTTGTATCAATTCATTAAGATGCTGTTTTTTCCCCCTCATCAATGAAAGCCCGCGCCCTCTACATATGTTGAGACTTGAAAGATTTAGGTCATTCTTATTAGTAACAGATTTCTGTAACCTACCGTATCATTTTTGAAGTTGTACAAAAATTGCTCACTGACTTAAACGTCCAAAATAGACGTTTTAGAGGGTATGATGATTTGATCCTTGCAGGACCTTTCTTGAAGACAGAATGACTATAGCCGCGTTTCCACTGGACTAAAATTTAACCGAGACGATGGTTAAATTTCCAATGGTCAAATTTGACCATCGTTCCCACTTGGACTTTTGAGTCGGTCAATTTAACCGAGACGATGGTTAAAGTAACCGAGCCGGCAAAAATTCTTTGTGCACAGTGCATGTACGCTGGGTCGCGTTTTACCAAGTGGTGCATTTCCACTGGACTAATTGGCTCGGTCAAACTTACCTGGTCACTTTAACTGGGCAGAGGTTGGCCGGTAAAAGTAACCATTTGTCTCGGTTAAAGTATCTGAGGGGAAATTTAACTGGGCCGTTTCCACTGGACTTAAAATGGGAAAAGGAATCACAGTCTCGGTTACTTTGACCAAAATAAGTCCAATGGAAACGCGGCTAAAGACAAAAACAGAAAGGAAAGGGAGAAAGTCATAAGATACTGACAACAGAAGATGGACAAATGAAGTCTAGGGTGAGATCAAAGAGAAGGGCACACAGTGTGCAAGGGAGCGGTGAGCGGCCAGTCCCTCCGATTCCGGGCACCACTATTGTCAAAGTTTTAAGCAAAGACTCTTTTCAGCCTACATGTACTACAAGATAACACAGACCACACACACCACACAGACCTACATGTACGATTGTGCCAGGTTTGACTCAGTTGTACACATCGTGTGCTCTTATTGATTTATTTCACAGGCATTCATTGTTCCCAATTGTTAAGCAAGCTTTGAAAATGGCACATCAATTCAAACAAAAGTAGTATACGGCGGTCATGGACACTGAAAAAATGCCCGGGTGTAAAGGAGGAAAGCTGGTAGGTAGACAGACCAGGGTGAGATCAAAGGGAGGGCAAGCAGGCGGGAAGGGATTGAAGGAGGAAGGATCAAAGAGAAAAGATCAGAGTGTGATGTGAGGGAAGTGAACCCAACCTTGGATTGATGAGCACATTATTAAGTATCGTCATTGGGAAAAAATCAGATACCTTTTGAGTCTTGCCATCCTATGGAGCACGAGCCACGGCGGATCTGCAGTCATTTGGGGGTGCTCAAACTGAGCCCCCTTCATCAAAGCATTCTTCGTAATGTCTGGAGCCAAATACTGAAAAGCGCTAATGTATCACAGAAAAGTCAAGCCCCCTTAAACAGGAGATGCAAGATAAATTACGCCCACATGTATTGTTTGAGACATTGGAAGAAAAAAAAAAACCAAAGAAAAATTTGTCGATTTCTTTGGGGAGTCAGCGCTGGAGGATCGCTTGCGTGACAGTTGCGCCATAAATACGCCGGCTATATTTAGCCTGTTGTTTTTCCAACAGGCCAATTACGTAGCGAGAGTGTATACAACCAGTACAACATGCAGGTCCCCCCCCTTCAGCTTGGGACTAGGCCAGTAAGGGTGGGGGTGGTAGAAAGAGAAGGAACTAAGAATCCCAGCGAACAAGGGTCATCGATTGGGCTGCATCAATCTTTCTTTTTTTTTGATCCTGCTGCTTTCAGAGAGTTTACAAAGTGGGGGATGGACTCCTTGCATGGATTGCTGGACTTCTAATCTATCAACCCTCACTCTGCCTGCTCTTGCTCCGGCCTCAAAACAGCTCTGAGGTTATCTGTGGTTCCGTGCGCAGTGCGTCCACGTAGAGACTTTGGCACACGGAGCTGTGGCACATGGAACCCTGAGTCCACACTTTTGCAAAAGTGTCGGAACAAGACCACCGTGGAGGAGCTCGCTATCTGCAAATGAAGAGCTCATTTCAAAGCAGTTTGCCACATGTCCATTGCAGTGAGAAATCACGATAACCCCCTTACTGCATGCTTTCACTGAAAATACAGGGGTACACCACATGAAGGTACCTTTCAAAGTAGTAATTGGCATTTACTTAACGTCAAATAGGAACATACCGTAACAGCTGGTTGTTTTTCTTCTGAAACGCAAGAGGACACAATGCTAGCAGGTGGGGAAACAGCGTCTATCTTATCTTGGGAAAGAAACTTGTGAAGTAGGCACCAACATAACAACAACAACAAACCCCCTTTGGTTTATATGCATTTGGAGCATGGATCCTGGTTGAGGATGAAATACACTGCGTACTCCAAAGTGGAGCTGTGGGCTTCAATATATCAAAAGTGGATATAAACTTTATCAACCAGGGCTAAATATGATATTATCTTTTATAACGCTATATCTGCTTGGAATACCTCTTTCTGCTTCACCAATAAAGTTTACATCAACACCCCCTGGGCCTCTTCTTCTTCTTCTTTTTTTTTAGAGCTAGGGAATCTTTGGTTGTCCAATGCGAAGGGCCTGAAAACATGCAGTAGTAGACCCACCATAGGCCGAGGTTGTGACTGATATTGTATTCCGTCGGATGCCTTGCAGAAGGGCATAAGGGCAAAAGAATGTCACTAAGTTCATTATTTTTTAATTACTCATTAATTTCCATTTTGTACGCACTTCAATCCTCTCAATTTCAGTGTTCAAATATTATGTCACGATGAAGTAAAAATTAATTGGACAAATTATTATTATTATTATTTTTTAAAATTATTTTTTAAGTAGAATGTTTTATTTATTCATAAAAAAATGTACTCCTCGCCGCCAGTGGCAGAATTGTGAATACGATTTACATGTTCATTAAAACAAATGAATAGGCTTTATCAATTGATTTGTACATTTAAAAGTCTAGGAAACATTATTTAAAAGCCAAAGGCCGAAAAAGCCTTGGAGACATAAAACGGACCAGCAGAAGGGCGTAAGGTGATGGTGGTGTCTGAACGCACTTATGCCCTTTTGCAGGGCACCCGGCGATTTTTTTCTTGCATTGGCTGCGCAGCAGACGCATTCGGCAGACCCCTCAGTGTCCTCCCCTGCCTTCACATTCTGTGCCCACGTCAGGAAACACGAAACCAGCAGAGTCCAAAGGACAATTAGTTACAAGCGGAAACATGGAATAGTGGTGACAGTGGTGGCGGTGGTTGGGTTGGGGGGGGGGGTCGTGTACATGTACATGTACATTTATACCCAGACTATTCATTAATTGCCGGCTCAGATTCCACAAGGTCCAGTCAGAGCGGAGACTCCTGACACTAGCAGGAAAAGCTATTCATCCCTCTGAACTATACCTTGATATGTTACCTGTTACCTCCCGCAGTCCCCATGTGGAGACACTGTTCCCAGCAGGTAATTTGCAGCTTTGCAATCTTCAGGCTCTTGGGGCACACCCCCCCCCCCCCAACCATCAGCAGAATGTCACTGAGTGGTCATCGGGGTCATTGCCACTGTCACTCTCCCCTGTCCAGTCCCTCTGAGGGTCCTAGTAGGGTCAGGATTAGTAGGTCGTGGTAGGCATGTACGGGTCTATGTGTATCACCCCCCTCCCCCTACAGTTGCCCCAGCATTTGAACTTTGTCACACCATAGGGTCTGCCTGTCACTACAGCCATTTTGACACCAGGCAAATTCAAGGTGCGTTCGATTAGCTTCTCACAACCCCCAACCCCCCCTAGTCCCCTCCTTCGAGTGACCCTGCTTTCACGCTGGGTAAGTTAGAGGTAATGATGTGCGGGAGCCAACCAGGGCTGACTGGGGTAGACCCAGGGGAAACTAATCCAATGCACCCTGTGATGTTTGCGGTGGCACCATGCACGCCGTGTCTCTTCCCAGAGTGAGAATGGCTCTCAGAAGTGGCCCTGCAACTCCATAGTTTGGACTGTGATGATGGGCAGAGCACACGCCGGCTGAACTATCGAGTCACACTTGCACTCTTGAATTTGAAAGAGGCAGCGCAAATGGTGTCACCTTGAAAACATCCCACACAGTCAGTAAATGCCTCTTCTATCCGAAAACAAGTCATTGCAGAAATGCACGGCAAGAAAGCAATGAGAATACACACCAGTGCTTTCAACAAAGGCAGAAATTTCAAGTATACATTACAAATACAAACCTCTTTAGAAATGGCAAAGAAAATTCGGCTGGACTGGAACTTAAACCTTTGAGACTAATGGCCTAATGTACATGTACATGTACCATGCAGCACTCTTACCTCCTTAGCTATCCCTTAGATGGCGGCCTCCCCAAATTGTCAACTATGTAGTATCTTTGCCGGGGCTGCTTTTTTTTTTTCGATCGTGTGTCAGACTAATTTTTTTGGCCGATCCTAGCAGAGAACCCTTCTCTTGCATTATTGCGATCCCGACACTGCAAGTGCAGAAAGTTGCAACTGCACCGAACCCTGACCGGTTGGCCCCTTTTTTTTTTTTAAATTACTATCTGATACTCAGTACTGGGTCGCGGCCTCACAGTGTGGTACGGGAATGAACCAAAATGTCACACAATGCCTCAGTTACCAGGTCCTTTATCTGTGTCTGACGTCATCCTCTCGCAGACCACACACTTCTATCAAGGCAAGTCCCTGAACCCAGGATCACCTTTCTAACTCCCTCCACCTCCCCAAGTACAATTTCTGCATTTCTCCAAATTACGGCTCTCCTGTCGGGCGTTTTCCAGATGCGCCCTGATTTTCAGGTCGCACCTTTAAGTTAAAGGAAGAATCCAGTCAAGGTTGTACCCGTAGGCCCTGTACCTGTCATAGTAAAGCACATTGATTTTCAGATCCCCCCCCAAAAAAAAAAAAAAAAAAAAAAAAAAATATAGAGGGCCTGATGTTTGGATCCCAGCAGGACCTTTCTCAACGACCTTTCTACCTTGGAGAAAGGTCCTGCTGCGATTGAAACATCAGGCCTTTTACATTTAAAAAAAATTCCAGTGGGGTCTTTTGGGTCTGTAAGCAGTTTGCAGCATTTTTTGTTGTTGTTGTAAGGTACTCTGGTTTTCAGATTGTGGTGAAGCTAGAGGGAGACCAGGGCCTAATTATTCAGTCAAGAAGTATATCGGTGCTTTGTTGAGTTTGTAAGGACCTGAGAGAAGGTGTGGATGAGGCATCTTTGGATCATCCCACCCCCGTGGCCTCAACATCCAGGAGGTGGAATGACTAACACCAAGGTTTATTGTTCTGTATTTACCAATAATCCTTCTTTGTCACCCCCTTTTGCACCCTGTTCCTTTGATCTCCCCCCACCCCCTTTGATCTACGCCGCCTTTGATCCCCTCCCAACTCTTCGACTCTTCCCTTTGATCTCCCCTCCCCTGTCTGTCCACCAGCTCATCTCCTTTGTCCCCTGTGTTGTCGGAATCATGATACCGCTCGCCCCTCCTATATCTGCCTCTGTCCTTGTCATTCTGGCTTATGGACAGGCTCTGTGAGGATTGACACATACCGGTACATGTAAGGCCCCCCCCCCCACTCTATAAGATCTGTGTGCTTCAGGCCATCGAAGTCAGGAAGCAGTTTTTGATTTTGGAACAATACTTCAGAGGGAGAGAGTTTTGCAGAAAAGTGGAAATGTTCTGCCAGATGTTCAGTCTTCAATGTCCCACAGAGAAGAGAAACCACTTCCATCCTCCTATTCAGAGAGGTCTCATAATTGAGGTTCTAAATACATGTGTACATGTACATGTATATCTCCCTCCCCCCAAAGAAAAAAAAAGGTAAAAAATAAATCAACTCAGAGGTACTGACGTTTGAATCCTAGCTGGACTTTTCTCAAAGGCATTCTCACACTGCCTTTAAGAAAGGTCCTGGGATGGAATCATCCGGCCCTCGCAATGTTTTGAGATTTGCCTCTGGTCATTTGAGTCACTCAGCCGATTTTGGAGTACTTTAAGTTGAAGGGCTATGAATATTTAGACATCAAGAGGATTGTATACTGTACACGCAGAGCTCTATGATACCGTACGTTGCAAGGGTTTGGCTTTTTAACAAGAGCCACACGAATGCTTTCTGTCAGTTATCAAAAACGGGTTATAGAAAAACCGGTAGACGACAGTCACAATGAATTAGAATTTACATTCTCCTCGATGCGAACATCGCGTGATATCTATGACGGTAGGATGACAGTACACTAGAGACCCCTTCTCGGTACTTCAATCCTCAAGTAGCAGGTCTTGAATTGGACTGATCCGAGGGACTGCGCTATGCATACATGTTCCCACCTCCCCGCCTACCCACCCGCCCCCATAGTCTGCACCTGCTTCAGGGTGTAGGGCCCCCCCCCCCTGGCTGTATATTTGTGTAAAGGGATGCTGCAAGACTGGTGACCTATCCTGACCTTGGTATCAATAAATGTGACGCAGAGCAGGGAGAAACTTGTTTTGTTCACACTGATGGAGGGAGAAGAAGAGAGAAGAGAGAAGAGAGAGAGAAAGAGAGAGAGAGAGGGAGAGAAGGAGAGCGAGAGAGTGGGAGAGAAAGAGAGAGAGA
>OX465102.1:25099553-25120014 GCA_949987565.1 Luidia sarsii | reverse complement strand
CTCTCTTTCACCTCGAGTGAGTCTTCACCTTGTCACACACGTACTTTCTGCCATCAACGAGGGGCGTTCAGTTGACATTCGGGCCCGGCCCAACACCGATGGCATGGTGGCGTCTCCAGAGCTTTCCCGCTGAGCGCACATCCGTACGAGCCCAGGCAAGGGGACCCATACGTTCCAAAGTCAAGTTCAAAGATATTAACAGCCAGCTCTTTTTTTCACAGTCTTTCTCACAGATTTGTTTCCAAACAGGGAGTTCATGAGGTCACCAGCATAGCTGTTGGTGGCCTTTAGGTGTTCAGTCGGCGTAAATCAAATTGTCCCGTTACATTTTCTTCTTCTTCTTCTTTTTTTTTTTTTTTTTTTTTTTTGGGGGGGGGGTTGGGTGGTGGGTGTGATGTGTGCTGTGGATTCTTCTCAGCAGCCAAGAGATGAATTGTTACCTTCTACCAGCAAAAGTTGCTTGAACCTTAACTGACTTGATTTAGGATTGGCATGGTTTTTTTTTTTACTTCCCCCATCTTTGCAAGAAGCGACAGTGTACACAGGTCGGGTCGATGGCAAGATTTTTGCGAATCCACGTGTACCTTTGCAAACGGCACAGCTTCACGCACATATATGGCTACTGGATTCCAGATATCAGGATATTCTAGTCAGCTTACATGCACTCAATTTGCGTCTGATTTCATTTGCATGCAAATAACAAGCCCGTAGAGGGCCTGAACGTTTCTTTCCTCGCTGGACCTTTCGCAACTAGGCTCTTCGCCTGTCGGGAATGGGTTGTGGTTTTGGCTAGACAGTTTTGGCGCTTGAGATTTCAGTGCCTGGTATGCACAATCACTGGATTGATCAGGATCCACTGAGAAATTGGTGACACCCAAAATTGTCAGAGGTGGAGATTTCATAGGCTGGGACGTGCCGCATTGTTGTGCCCGAGTTCCTTCACATGCAGTTATCTCTGCTCACAGAGCGGTATGTGACGGAACTTGAGACAGTGTGTGGCATTGCCGCGGATCGCTGGTACTGGTATCAGCCTTCAGATTAATCCAATCGTCCACAGTGCCAGGCAGCACCCCCCCCCCCCCCCCCGCGTTCTTGCGCATTTCAGACAAAATTAAGACGTCAACCTCCAGAACTCAATCCGTACCCCAACACTACCCGACCCAGTGTTTAGGGGTTGGGGGTTCAAGGGTAAAATTTGTGAGCGAGTACAAACCTTGCTAAGCGACTACCTAGCAGACGTGCAATGTACCTCGGTGACATACAGTAGGCACCAGTTAGATTGAAATGGTTTTACTGGGGGATACAAAAAAAAACAACCAAAAGTGCATGTAATATCCCCCCAAGGAAGTTGCCAAACTGCTTACTGACTGAAAGAATCAAAACATAAATTTTAAAAATTAGGAGGACCTGACGTTTCGATCCACGTCGGACACTTTCTCAAAGACTAAATGCCTCCGAGTATTGACCTGCCTGCGTTGAGATGTCAGGCCGTGTTTCAGGCAAAAGCCTTCATCGGGTTTCCCATTTGAAATGTTGTCAGACATTCGCAGTGACATTCAGTGTTCCATTTGAAATGTTGTCAGACATTCGCAGTGACATTCAGTGTTCCATTTGAAAGGTTGTCAGACATTCGCAGTGACATTCAGTGTCCCATTTGAAATGTTGTCCAGACATTCGCAGTGACATTCAGTGTTCCATTTGAAATGTTGTCAGACATTCGCAGTGACATTCAGTGTCCCATTTGAAAGGTTGTCAGACATTCGAAGTGACATTCGGTGTCCCATTTGAAATGTTGTCAGACATTCGCAGTGACATTCAGTGTTCCATTTGAAATGTTGTCAGACATTCGAAGTGACATTCAGTGTCCCATTTGAAATGTTGTCAGACATTCGCAGTGACATTCAGTGTTCCATTTGAAATGTTGTCAGACATTCGCAGTGACATTCAGTGTCCCATTTGAAAGGTTGTCAGACATTCGCAGTGACATTCAGTGTTCCATTTGAAAGGTTGTCAGACATTCGCAGTGACATTCAGTGTTCCATTTGAAATGTTGTCAGACATTCGCAGTGACATTCAGTGTCCCATTTGAAAGGTTGTCAGACATTCGAAGTGACATTCAGTGTTCCATTTGAAATGTTGTCAGACATTCGAAGTGACATTCAGTGTTCCATTTGAAATTTTGTCAGACATTCGCAGTGACATTCAGTGTCCCATTTGAAAGGTTGTCAGACATTCGAAGTGACATTCAGTGTTCCATTTGAAATGTTGTCAGACATTCGAAGTGACATTCAGTGTTCCATTTGAAATGTTGTCAGACATTCGCAGTGACATTCAGTGTTCCATTTGAAATGTTGTCAGACATTCGCAGTGACATTCAGTGTTCCATTTGAAATGTCAGACATTCGCAGTGACATTCAGTGTTCCATTTGAAATGTTGTCAGACATTCGCAGTGACATTCAGTGTTCCATTTGAAAGGTTGTCAGACATTCGCAGTGACATTCAGTGTTCCATTTGAAATGTTGTCAGACATTCGAAGTGACATTCAGTGTTTCATTTGAAAGGTCAGACATTCGCAGTGACATTCAGTGTCCCATTTGAAATGTTGTCAGACATTCGCAGTGACATTCAGTGTTCCATTTGAAATTTCAGACATTCGCAGTGACATTCAGTGTTCCATTCGAAATGTTGTCAGACATTCGCAGTGACATTCAGTGTTCCATTTGAAATGTTGTCAGACGTTCGCAGTGACATTCAGTGTCCCATTTGAAATGTTGTCAGACATTCGCAGTGACATTCAGTGTTCCATTTGAAATGTTGTCAGACATTCGAAGTGACATTCAGTGTTCCATTTGAAAGGTTGTCAGACATTCGCAGTGACATTCAGTGTTCCATTTGAAATGTTGTCAGACATTCGCAGTGACATTCAGTGTCCCATTTGAAATGTTGTCAGACATTCGCAGTGACATTCAGTGTCCCATTTGAAATGTTGTCAGACATTCGCAGTGACATTCAGTGTCCCATTTGAAATGTTGTCAGACATTCACAGTGACATTCAGTGTTCCATTTGAAATGTTGTCAGACATTCGCAGTGACATTCAGTGTTCCATTTGAAATGTTGTCAGACATTCGCAGTGATATTCAGTGTTCCATTTGAAATGTTGTCAGACATTCGCAGTGACATTCAGTGTTCCATTTGAAATGTTGTCAGACATTCGCAGTGACATTCAGTGTCCCATTTGAAATGTTGTCAGACATTCACAGTGACATTCAGTGTTGAGATCTCCAATGAAGTCCGGACCTGGCCTGACACGTTTGATCCTAGCTGGATCCTCCTCTGCATCTGAGAAAGGTCCCGCTAGGATCAAAGCATGAAACTGATCAGAAATGTATAAATAAATAAAAAAAGATTGTAAAGGAGGAACATTTTTGCATCTTGTTTTTTCTTCAAATAACGAACTAAACTCTAAAACTAAACTGAACTAAAACTCTTTCCAGTCAGAAAAGAGAAATGACCCAATTCTGAAAATAGAAAGCCGAACGCCCACTGGTAGTCATCTTATTTGTCTGCGTGGCCGACATTGACTTCGGAATTTGCTTTCAGCATCCAATAGTGACAGGGAGGCGGAGATATGTTCCAAGTATTGATTCACCCAGCATGTCAAGGCCAGTCAAGTAGATAGCCCCACAGGCCATGAGAAAAAAACAAACCCCGCTCTATAATGAAATGGAATTTTTCGTAGACACAAGTATCGGGTTACTGCCATCCCAGGTGCTTGTGGCTCCGTGCTAGGTTTCTCAATTCGAAATGCACTGTCTGTTTGGATTCCGGGGTGTTGTCCTGAGAAAAGAGGGTTGGGAAAAACCTGGCTCGGACGCGACGGGGAAAAAATAGAGGAGCAGAGGACAGCGGGACTTGGATGGCCAGCCTAGCTACAAGAAAGAGGAGTAAAACATCGGGAGATGAAGCTCCTCGAGAAAAGAAAAGCCAAAGCACGGTGTGGCAAAATTGTGGCATGACATGACAGATATGGCGCAGAGAGAGAAAGGGAGAGAGGAGAGAGGGAGAAAGACAGACAAATGAGTGAGGGAGAGAGAGAGAGAGGGAGAGAGATGTGGAGAGAAAGAGAGGGGGAGAGAGAGAGGGGGAGAAAGAGAGCGAGGGAGAGAGAGGTAGAAGAGGGAGAGAGATGTAAGGAGATGAACGAGATGGAGAGAGGGGAGAAGGGAGAAAGAGAGTGCAAGAGAGAGAGAGACGGAGAAGGAGAGATAGGTGTGGAGAGAATTAGAGGGAGAGAGAGGGGGATTTGTGGAGAGAGAGAGAAAGAGAAACGGGGAGAGGGAGAGAGAGAGAGAGAGAGAGGGGGGGACAGGGGAGACAGAGAGAGAGAGAGATGGAGGGAGAGAGAGAGAGGGGGGACAGGGGAGACACAGAGAGAGATGGAGGGAGAGAGAGAGAGGGAGGGAGAGAGAGGCGAGAGAGAGAGAGGGAGGGAGAGGAGAGAGAGACTTTTGAATGTTCCATTTGTGCCAGTACACGTACAGGTACTGAAAATTCCCTCACATTTCAGGCCTATGTGTATCTCCCATCCCCTATCCTCCCCCTCACACCCCAGTAACTCGTAAATTAAATCTATTTTATTTTGGGATGTGTGTGTATGTGGATGATTGTTTATATTCCCTTCTGTGAAGCTGACCATGAAATCGTCGAGGACGAAGACTTTGAGACCTTGACATTTCGGTCAAGAGAGCATTCCACACTGCAAACAAAACAGTGATTAAACTCTCTGGGTCATACAAGGGTCCGGCAGACTTGCATTTTTAGTCCAGGGCTCATCCAAATCCTACCCCTCTCTTCAGGCTCCTGTTGGGAGTTTCTCCTGCCCTCGATTCCCCCCTCCCCTCCCCTCCCCACAACTGGCCTCTGCGCATGGCCCCACAGAAAGTCTCCAGAAACCTTGTGTGTGTTGGAGCACAGGGGTTCTTGCCCTAAAAAAATGACACTCAAAACTCCAGAAAAAAAACTTGACTCCATCCACCTAATTTCAGCCATCTGCAAGATGGGAGAACTTCAAAAACATGCCCGGTCATTTCTTTGTTTCTGAGTAAAAGCCCCCCCCCCTCTCACAGGGGCAGTTTGTTTGTTTGTTAGTATTTCCTGGAAAATAGGTCTGGGGAACCTAAAAAAAGAGAGTGGCTCATCAATTTTCTTCTTTCTTTTTTTTTTTTTTTTTGGGGGGGGGAGGGTTTAGATGTTTCCCAGCTGGTCAGTCTCTCAGAGGTTAATACAACCACAGAACAGGGTCATGAGTTGGCTGGGGGAACCGGCCCCTTGTCTTCTGATTTATCAAAGGTTGCTGGTGATGTAGTGGCCGAGATGGAACTGCCACCAAACAGCCAACTGTTATCATCTTGCTACTACTGTTGGTTGTTGTTTTTAAAGGCCCCAGTACAACGTTGGGAAGATCGGGGTAACATCAATGTCCACAGATTTCCTTCTAATTTACACAGTTTGTAGACGGTCATGATAGAATCCTCTTGTTGAAATCTTGGATGCTGTACTTCTCGAGAAATCTTCGCTCAAACATCGACAAATAGTTTGTTACTTGTGAGTAATAAACTATTTCTTACACTGCAGAACGGTGCAACAACCGTGACCTTGTTTTTTCTACTTTCTTAGATAACCATTTGAGCTAAAACCTTCGCAGGATTTCAACACACAAACTGTGGCAATCTTTTGACCTTTACCAATGTTGCATAGAGCCTTTAATTAAACACAATTTCTGTGGGACTCGGTCCTGTGGCTGCAGCCTGTGTCCCCACTTGATTTTTTTTATTGAGAGGGCAGAATTATTTGATTCTAGTGAACTTTTCTCGAGAGTAGTCAATTTCACGCAAGTCATGGTGACTTAAAGGCCCTATACAACATTGGTAAAGGTCAAAAGATTGCCACAGTTTGTGTGTTAAACCATTAAACATCCCCAAAAAGCAATCCTGCGAAGGTTTTAGCTCAAATGGTGATCTGAGAAAGTAGAAAAAGGCAAAAAAACGTCACGGTTTTTGCACCATTCTGTAGTGTAAGATGTTTGAATGAAGATTTCTTGGGAAGTACAGCATCCCAGACCGTAAGATTTCAACATGAGGATTCTATCATGGCCATCTACAAACTGTGTAAATTAGAAGGACATCGATGTTTTCCGATCTTCCCAATGTTGTATCGGGCCTTTAAACCGATAGTAAGACAGCCTGTGGTGCGCTGCAAGTCTGCAACTATTCATTCTATCAGTATCACAGCAATGGGTCCTTTATTCCTGAATTGATTTATTGTGGTTCCAAAGACTTGGTGAATCCCCCTCCCCGATACATGTACAGTATATTGTGGTAGAGGTTCCTTAACTACATACTTCATAAAATGCCTGTGAAGGTTGTCCACACCTGATGTCCTAACGGCTTGGTAAATATCTTGTCTGCATAACTCAGTGCAACTGCAAGCAGGGCTTTGTCATCCTCGGAGATAATGTACACACAGTGCAGACTTTCATGTCTTTAGGAGAATCTTGGAAGGATGAGAATGTTAGGTAGAAGGCTTGCGGTGACATGACGTGCATTTATGAACTTACCTCCAAAGAATGTATAGAAGCCTATGATGCAATGCATCAACCCCAGGGACCTACAATATTATCGTCTTCAAACATGGAATGAGGTTGACTTAAAGGGGAATGAAACCCAGAGAAAAATGTTGACTAATCTGATTGGGTGTTAAAAACAACCTACAATTACCTATGTGCTACTCACCTGAGTTTCATAAAGAGGGAAAAATTATGGAAAATCGGTGGTCGAATTCGCGTTCCCGCAAACCGCCATATTTTCAAATGGCCCGCCAGTCACTGCGGGGGTATGACATTGCAACGGAAAACTCCCGCATGGGCCCGGACGGATGTACCCCTACTACATGTATATACTGCGTGCAGTTATACACTCTCGAGCTGAACGATGGTGTACTGCCAGGCTTTTGGATGTCAAACAGCTCTCTTGTCCTTGTTGGGAACTGCATGGAAAGATTTCCCCAGCTTTTTCCCGCTGGCATTTTGACATCCAAAAGCCTGGCAGTACACCATCATTCAGCTCGCGAGTGTATAACTGCACGCAGTTACATATAGTAGGGGTACATCCGTCCGGGCCCATGAGGGTGTTTTCCATTGCGATGTCATACCCCCGCAGTGACTGGCGGGCCATTCAAAAAGATGGCCGTTTGCGGGAACGCGAATTCGACCATTGACTTTTCCTTGATTTTTCCATCTTTATGAAACTCGTAGGTGAGTAGCACATAGGTAATTGTAGGTTGTTTTTAACACCCAATCAGATAAGCCAACATATTTCTCTGGGTTTCATTCCCCTTTAAGTGTACCCGACACATACAGTAATTCCTATCATTGTCCTTCAGCTCAATTCATCTTATCTCATTAACCTATAGGGGAGCGTACGTACGGGCTATGGTATTCCACTCGGCTGTGCAGCAATTTAATTAAAGCGATAATGAATGGTCTGAGTGACTGAGTCTGTGACGGTGTGAGACAAGATTTGAAATACCAGACAGTGTATGGATACACATTACACATACAGGTATAATCATGTAGGTCACTTGAATGAATGACCATGGTTTGACCTGTACATATACATGCACTCTACGGTACGTATATTGTAGCCATACGCCTTGTCATGCTTTTGATTATGTGAAACACAAATTCAAGTCAAGGCCTACGAAACTCAACATAAACATGCACGGTGTGTCTGCACATGTGCGTCAGTGCTCAGTTTGATCAGACAAACTCAAGGGAAACCTGAATGGGAACTTTTGAACAATTTATGAAAACAAAACAATTGGCAAAGAAAATTTTGACTGGAACGGGACTTGAACCCGAGACCTCTGGTTTAGAGTACCAAGACTCTTACCACATGAGCTAATTAGTCAGTTACATGTAGGCCCTATCTACACATGTATGCTGGGATGGGAATGCTAGTGAAAATGTGCTGCCCATGACTGAGACTGGTAAAGCTAGGAGTAGGATAAAAACCTTGGGCCCTTTAATTTTAAGCTTTTTTTTGTCATTTGACTCAATAGGCAGATTGCAGCATTTCCTCAGATTATTTACTCTTCAGAAAAGTAACATTCCCAGCTAGTTTTCCTTCACTTTACACATTACTAAGGAGAAGGAATTCATTTGCACACGCACTGTACTGTACATGAACATGTGTCATGTACACTGAAACCACACTCACTGAGAATGAGAGTGACATGACCCATCTGTGTAATGCCCCGCCTTACATCACCTGAAAGGTGTTCCATCAAATGAACACCTGTAACCTGTGCACACAGTACTCACATGAGCTGCTGGCAGGGGGTTCCTGGGGGATGGAAACCACAGGTGTTTGTCCAAATAGACCCAAAGGACAAGATCAAGGCAGGCCCAACTACCCCCCCCCCCACACCCTCGCCCTCTCCCTCTCTCCCTTTCTCCCTCTCCTCCCTCCCTCCTCCCCCTCTTACCCTCTCTCTGTCCCCCTATCCCCCTCCTCTCCCCCTCCTCTCCTCTCCTCCATGACAAGACCCAGGCTTAGTGGCATTGCAAGTTAATTGCAACCCCTGCCTTCCTCCCAACTCCCCACAAAAAAAAACGAAGAAGAAGAAGAAGAAGAAAAAGAAAGAAAACGTGACCAAATTGCCTCCTAGCGTATCCCATAGGCATAAAACCTCAATATACACACACGGGAGCAACTTGAAACAATTTTGCAGTTTTTTGTTTTGCAAGAGGCCTGACCCTCAAATCACTGTGTCAATAACCTTGATTTGTGTTGAACTAGGTTTGTAGTTTTTGTTTTGCTTTTCAGAGGTTTTTTTTTTTTTTTTTTTTTTTTTTTGGGGGGGGGGGGTGAGAGGTTCCGGCTGCAAGGAGTTTAACCGAGGGCAGTCTTGAAGCTGGCTGCAGGGATTTGTTAACCCCCATTTTTTGTGTGCCTATTAACCATTCAACAAGCAGTGGAATGGAAATCTGTCAACTTGTCCACTTCTCTTAATGAGTTGGAAATACCTTCACCTTCTAGTTCAAGGAGATAGGAGAAGAGAGTGACAGCCGACAGAGAGAGGGGGAGAGGGAGAGAGGGAGGTGACCTTATGGAGAGATAGAGGGGAGGGGGGAGGAGAAGGAAATTTGTGGGGTCAACTTAGGATCTGATTGTTAGTCAAATACTAACAGCATTCATCTGCCAAGTCAAGGCAAAACAACAACAAGAGTGGTTATGTTTATTGTTTTACCATAGCAAACAACAACATTGCTTTGGCTCTTGCCAGCCGAAGTGAAGGTGAAGGGAGGATGAACCACGTGGTTGCATTTGTGGTTCAACCATACATGGTCAAGGACCGGATCACAGGTTCAACCAGGGTTCAACCAGGCAGAGAGTCATGCTGCGTGGACAAAACCAATCAAACAAACACACACAACCAAGCAAGCAAGCAAGCAAGCAAGCAAGCAAGCAAGCAATCAAGCAAGCCGGCAATAATCAAAGAAACACAGAAAGAGACATAAATGATGAGGTAAGCAAGGAATTTGTGCAACATAACTAAGAATGTTGCCTTATGTGGTATTTTGCTATCAAGATTGAAAACATATTTTACAGTCCAAGTTCCAAATTACATGTACATGTACATTGTACATACCCTTGGCATTGTGAGCTGTCCAAAGGGTTGGAGTCTGGTAGTTGGTACAATAACAAGTCCAAGATGTAACATACATGTGTACAGCAATGGGTGCTGTTGATGAACCATTGTGAAATGGGTTAACGTTGAGAGGATCAGCCTGCCTCACCTTGCCTCGCCTCTCCTCCCCTCCCCTCCCCTAACCCCCCACCCCCCCTCTTCCACCCAGACACTGGCTAGACAGACACACATGGGCAACACCTGCATCCAAATCCCAGTGTGAACTCCCAAACACACTCTGTGTGATATTACCCCCTTGTAAGTCCATAATTTCCCTATTACCTTGCTAGTCCCCCCCCTACGATTGCCTGGAGGGCCAGAAAAGGATACAGTTTTGTTGGCAGTGCTGGTGGGTCAGATTTCATCCAGACCAGATTGGGTACAGTCCCAACAGTCCACTCTTTGAACCGAAATGTAGAGGGCGTGACTATTTGGATCCTATAGTAGGACCCTTTCTCAAAGGCAGAGAGCCTTTTACCCTTTTCCCACTACAAAGTGCTTAACCCCGAGATTTGCCGCCCCGGGTTTAGCATTCTGTACCCCGGGGTTCGTTAACCCTGAGTTCTGTTCCCATTTGTCGCGTTAACCCGGAGTTTCGCGAAACCCGGGGCGAGCTTGCCCCGGGTTAACGATGTGCGATTTCCCACTACACCCAACCCCGGTGTCCGTCACTGCCCGGACCGGAAATCCCACAGCGCGCTAGCTGGTCCCACAATGCCTCGTACCGCCTTGTCGCCCAGCAACCACCCGTCGGCGCGCGCTGCCTGACTGGATACATGTGGGCTGCACTCGATTAACGGCATAATCCGCACTCTCGTGTACATGTACACTGCATTGAAAATGGCGTCAGATATAAATATAATATAGATATAAAATTTCGGCAAATCCGGGGCATCAAGGCAATTTACCGACTTGTTTTTTATTAGTACCGATGCAAACACGCTGTAAGCACTTTAAACAAAACTTTCAAAATAGGCGCTGAAGGCACCGAATCGTTGTTTTAGGTCTCCTACTAATATATCATCGTTTCTGTGGGACCACAATGCCTGAAAAAGATTATTTTCCAACATAAAAATGACGTCTAAAATAGGTTTCAGTCAGCCACCAATACGTATTCTCACGGAACATGAACAGTACCATTCAGGTATGGCCGGGGTGCTACTGCTATAGTAAGCGGGACGACAAAAATATCTGACAATAGATCCTCACAAAAAAATCAAAATAAAAGGGATTCTAAAGAGCCTACATGTTTTGTAAAGATGGATTTTTAAGCAGCTAGGTCCAACCTAAACGAGCATATTATCGGAGCTTATTATTGTATAAACTCGCACCCCTCTCATTCCTAATAGAATAGTCCATGCTGTCAAGGTATCGCGATGTGGGTTCGGTGTTCCAAAACCTTCTCATCAGTTCTCGTCCAAAAAATTGAGAATAACTACGTTCGTAGGCCTACCTGAAAAAAAGAATAAAGTTTGCGACATTTTTGTGCTGTATCGTGAAGTAGTAGCTCGTTTTGCTGTTTAGCTTTCTCCTTTCGGGGCATGGTTACGACTTTGAAAAGGCACCCGCGAACACGCAAACCTTTGACAGCTCTTCGATTCTACTTTCGCACGCAACCCGACCACGTGCTGCATGCTGCGCAATCTATCTATCGTGCAACGCAAATCGCTCCCAACTACCGTTGGTACCCGTTGTTTGGTACAGCCAGCGATGTCCAAGATTCACTGGTACCCGCAGATTAAAAGTTTGTTGATATGAAACTGTCAGGATCGAACGCACTGTCCATGTACGTATCTGACATGGCCATATGTACAGTACATTGATCGTGTATGTGTACGTGTATACATGTACATGTACAGTGGATGCACATGTACTGTACATGTACATGTACACCCATCCACAGTCCATACAGTTGTGCACAGAATGCGCAATGTTTAGCTGACAGTGCGCACGGTACAGTGAAGCTTCCATGTGTGCTGCACACACACTGCACCGCAGTCGGAATATTATTTCATGCGCGCTGCAGTGTGCTAAAAGGGCACGGCAATTTGTTGCCGTGAAAATCCTCCAAATTTAAGGGCACCGCGGCAATTGGTGAGGGCACGACGGCAACTGCCGTCGTTGCCGTCGTGAATTTACTGCCCTCTTGTAAATGCCAGATGTGCGTCGCATGCGGATTTTCCCGCCACGTATCCCACCTCTGACCGTCCCATTACGTAACGCATCCGGTGTCTTAACCCTGAGAATGTCCACCGGACTCGTACCCCGGCGCGGTTTCCCACTACAACGCCAACCCCGGGGTTCGGCCGTTACCCCCGAGATTTCCATCCTTAACCCTGGTCGCGAGCAGGGTTAACGAACCCCGGGGTAACGGCCGATTTTTCGGTCTCAACCCGGGGCGGGAAAAGTGTAGTGGGAAACGTCCTGGCAACCATTTCCAACCCGGGGTATCTCGGGGGTAAGGCTTGCCGTTACCCCCGAGATAACCCGGAGATTGCGTAGTGGGAAAGGGGTATTTGAGAACGTTCCTGCTAGGATAAGAATGACAGGCCTTCGTAAGATCTTTGCGATTTGCGTCAATCACTAGTCAGTAACCAGTCAGTATCTATTTTTGTGTATTACATTAAGTCTCAAAATTAAGTCTAAAAAAAGGCAGAGTGCTGCCTTTGAGAAAGGTCCTGCTAGGATCGAAAACGTTAGGCCCACTAAATTTTGAGATTTGCATTTTGGTAATTTTAGTCAGTAAGCAGTTTGTAACATTTTTGTATATCACTTTATTACATTAAGTGTATAATCTTGTACACAAATACTCTCTTTTGTTGTATTTGTAAGTTGCAAGTTCAATTCGAATTTAAAGGTGGGGTGGCCAATTTGATCAGAGGGAGAACGTTCTTGTCTGGGATAGAAAAAGGAAGATAGGAAGGTATAGAGCCAGAGGGGCCATTTCTATTGTCTCCCAAAAAGCGATCATTAGGATCACGATTTGAGTCCAACTCCATTTGAATTTGACTTGCGATTCGGACTCAAAGTGTAAGGGAGACTCTTCTAAATGATTGTGTTTATTTGCCACATGGTACGTGTGGGAATACTCACCGCTGAATCGCACCATTTGTTTGTATCCCACAATGCATCGCTCACGCTCTGACTGACAGGAAGTGCTGTGCTTGTTTTTATGTCTCCCTGCATGGGCCACCCTCAAGGACACACCCACCCAACCGACCACAACTGCTAACCAGAATCGGCTTGCGATTTGTTTTGTCTGTGTGGACAGCGAGCACACAAAAACAACAACCCGGTTTTTAAATCGTGATTCAAATCGCGATTATTTTGCACGGTGGGAAACGGCTCTGATAAGCTTAATAGGTTTATACAGGAACAGGACTTGAAGGGGACGGTGGGGGGGGGGGGGGAGACAGCTGGCTGCTAGACAAGAGTGAGCTCAAAGGGAAAGACAGGGAATAGAGAATGGATTAGAGTGGGAAAGATCAAAAGGTGGAAGGAGTGACCATAACAAGTACATCGGAAGACGGAGCTGACCATGCTTTCCTAAACGAAGATGAAAACTATCTTGCAATGATCTCTCTCTTAGTCTGTGCCTCCTGATATTGATCTTAACCTACTGGAGTGTAGCACTGTGCAGCCCTCATCCACACCCACTTGCCTGTTAATGTTAATTCCCAAACAGTCCCAAAAGTCCTCAAACAATGCGCTTCGACCTTCGATGGCAGCGGTGAGGGGTTTCTCTAAGGCACGGCCAGTTAATTCAACCACCAGGAACTTAGGAAAGGGCCAATTGGCCAGGAATTCAGCGAGTTGTAAATGACCTCTTTGGGGCAAGTGGACGAGAGGGCTCCCCCCTCCTCCTCCTCCTCCTCCTCCCCAAGGACTGAATGATAATATTTCCAATTGGTGATTAACAATTGAACAACCCGCTTGGTTGAGTCAGAGGCTCCAGTGGGGATGGGCTGGTCTGGTCCACACCCCTCCCCCATCTCCCTGTCTCCCTCCTTCTTCCTCTCTCGCTGTCTCCCTCTCCTTCCCTCCACTCCTCCAAGATCCACACTGTCCAGTCTCATAGGAGAAGGGAGGAAGGGACAGCGGAGACATCAAGTCCCAGTTTTTGCCCCTTTCAATCTTTCTCCCAAACCCCACGCCCCACGCCCCCCACCAAAACAAGATTGTCAGCTTGATGACTACCATTTCACAACTATGACACATAATAAGATTAACTCCAGATATGTTCGTGTCGGGAGCAAAAAGAAAACCAACCTAAGAAAATAATTAAACTGGGTCGTTATTTCGCCCTGCTTTCCCCTTGGGGTTGGGCTAGAGTGGCCATTTGATGTTTGATCTCCGAGACTGAAGAGGATCCCCGTAAATCGGTGAGGGTGTCTGCTTGATACGCCTTCACTGGAAAGCAGGAGTTGCAGGTTCGAATCCCGCCTGAGCAGCCTGTTTGTCAGCAGGCAATCAGGCAAAGTCCTGAGTATACAGTGCTGATTACATGTACATGTATGTAGCACAGCCAACATTCATTGAATCGTAGCCTGCATAATAAAACAACATTCAGAGCTGCCATCATCAGGAACTCAGGAAGGAGTCAGATTGTAGTGTGCAGTGTGTATGCCAAAACCTTGCACAGTGCTTGCATATTGTTGTGTCACTTTTAAACAGATTCTCAAAGCTAACAGGACCTTTAGTTTATTTGCCTTTGAGAAATGTCCTGCTAGAATCGAAACATCAGGCCCTCTAACTTTTGAGATTTATGTACATGTATTTCAGGTCATTTTAGTAAGTGAGCAGTTTGCAACAGTGTTTTGTATTTACCGGTTCTTCACTTTACAGACTGACATTTGCTGTTGTACATCAGCTGCAAACCCGCATAGCATGGTGGTAGGAGTAGGCTACCTCCATGCTCATAGTCTCTCACTGCCACAAAATCTGTATTATTGCCTGAGTTTCTGGTAGGGTTGAAACACTGTACCTTCTAACTTTTTTGCCGATTTCAACATGTCGGGACAAACCTTCATTCCAGTCAGCAACCAGTTTGCGACAAATTGTTGGTTATCGCTTGAAAAAGAATTTTCTTGAGGATGACACAAAATTGACGAAGAAGCCATGCGCACATAGAAGTCGCTTTAAGTAGACTTCATTTTGTGCTGCTCACAGGGGGCCAAGACGAGTTGGTATGCATTTTTTCTGGTGACGTAGACACCATGTTGAGTTTGAGTTTTTTTTCCTTTGGAAAAAGAAGAAAAGCCTCCTCCCCCCACCCCCCCCCACCCAATTGTTTTTTTTTAAGCCACAAAAAAAAAATCCATGGAGGGCTGGGCTTGCTTTTTTCTCTGATTGTGGTTTTTCCCCCGCGCCCCTTGAAGGAAACTACCTGCTTGGTGCTCAGAATCTGGGTTGAAATGTTGCAGGTACGGGGGACAGGAATTTGTACGAGTGGATGGAGGTGATGGAGGGAGTCTTTTTCGACCGGGAGTATCTGAAGCTTTTCATTGGTTTGCATTGCCGAAGATTAAAACTCACTTTCTAGTCAGATAGATTTTTTTTTTACCTCAACAAGATAACGATTTTTTTTCTTTTTTTCATTCTAAGTCTAATGGAAAAAGCAAGGTACATGTCAACTTTCCTGTCAGTAACTTTTAACCAAGTCCAGTGGTTACTTGAACCGGCCAACGTCTGCCCAGTTAAAGTGACTGGATAACTTCTACAGGTTTGATTAGTCCGGTGAAAATGCGCAACTCGATAAAAACAAACAAATTAAAAACCCCATGAAATGTATGTCTGTAAAGTGTGACAACACACATCGGTGCATAGTTTCTGCATACACCCTGTGCACTACAATCCAATGCCTTCGTGAGCCGTATGTGGATTTATTTCGCAGGCTCTGGGGCTCATCATGTAACATCACAGCTCCCTCGTGAGCCGTTATATTGCCAGCGCGGTTACTTTAACCCACTCTCCCTGTTAAATATCCCAACTTAAAAAAAAAGAAGTCATATGGGCCGTTCCCACTACACCATATAAACGCGATTATTTGGATCGCGATTTGAATCGCGATTCAAACTCCACTTTTTTTGTGTGTGGGAACACAATAAACACGTTTATTAGTGGGATTTGAATCACGATTCGGACTCCACTAAGAGTGAGACTTTTTCAAATAATCGTGTTTATTTGCGACACGATGTGTGTGGGAACGCTCCGCTCAAATCGCACCGTTTTTTTTTAAGCCCACGATGCATTGCGTAAGCATGGCATTTCCTGCCAGCCACTTACAGCCAGGAAGCGCAGCACAGGGTTTGTTTACTTTCGTCAGCGAGTCCCGCCATTCCCGCTTGCGCAGCGCGACCACGTGCTAACCGCAATCGGCTCACGTTTATTTGCGACGCGATTATTTGGCCTGTGTGGACACGACCAAAAAAAACACGGTTCTTGAATCGCGATTCAAATCGCGATTATTTTTGTAGTGGGAACGGCCCTTATGTACACGTAGGAATGGCGGCAAGATTTACCCACTTAATTTAACTATCGCCTTGGTTGAATTTCCCATTAAAAAAGAAAGTCCAGTGGAAACTAGAAAAATAATATCCTTCCCTCCTTAGTTGGGATCGTTCATAAGGAAGGGGGGTAGTAAGTCATTTGGCTGCCAGCTACAGTCTGGCCTGATCAGTTCACCTGGCGTTCACCTGGTCTCTTCAAACATTCAATTAACAGGTGATAATAAGTTTCCTATTATTGGGCTGTGCCCATAGGAGAGGGGGGGGGGGAGAGGAGAGAGATTTGGGTGGGACAGCTAGTCTGAATACACTCATTACCTAGTACCTACCCAGCCCGGCCCTAACCCTTTTCCCCGGGGAGCTTGCCTCTGTAGTGGTTGGGATCCACAGGCCCCAGGGTCAGTCACTTTTCCCCCACCGAACTAATTTCCTCCCTGGGATTGTTAATTTGAGCCCACAGAGGAAGGGGTGAAGGAAAGAAAGAGAGGAGGGAGGTTTGCAAGTTACATATCTCACCTTCCCCCCTGGAAGAAAATCTTTGGACTCTAGGGAATCGGGAGAAGGGAGGGGGATGCTGCAGATTGACAGCTAGGCTTGTTTGCCAAGGAGGGAAAACTGCTTCACTGAGCATCTGGACTGATCTGTGTCAACTTAGAATTGCTTGCATTTACTGTTGATTTTTTTTTTACTGCATCCCTTGAGGTTGTCCTAAGTCATGGGGGCCTAAGTCACAGTGCTGTATACTGTTCTTGTCAAAACATACACAGGGTTTGGTAAACTCTTCCAAATTTCAACATGGGTCAATCATGTCAACGCAACATTGGCAGTAGGGCTATACACATTTCAACCAGTTCAACCCTGTGCACTTGGTTGATTGGTTCACGCTGCTAGAGAACTACATGGGTGACAAGCAGAAAAACTGTACAAAATTTGATTGTCCTATATATGTACACGTGTAACAACCCGAATGTCGCGCTGACGATATGCACACGCACACAGTTTGAAGTGTAACACAGAGGCATTTACACCGCTTTCAACACATTTCATGATTTTCAATCGCTCTCAACTTGCCCCCTGAGTCCTGAGTGGGGTTGGCTTCAACCATAGAGCAAGGATGCTTCAACACGGGGTTCAAGCGCTTGACACAGGTCTATGCCGTGTTGAAATTGTGCCGTGTGAACAGTTTACATGGGTCGGACCCGTGTGCAACCTGGAGATTTTTTGGAGAATGTGTACCGGGGTAACTGTAAAACACTTTAGGCTTAAGGCCACTTTGGACCTGGTTGAAGCTGGATAATTTAAGGCGTGAAGGCCAGTGGCTCTGAGAGACACAGGCCTGCATAGGAGACCCACTCCACGCAATCATTTTCATCCCATAGACCGGTCTAGACTGTGAAGGCTCCACTCTCTGTCTCTCTGTCTCTCTGTCTCTCTGTCTCTCTCTGTATCTCTCTGTCTCTCTCTGTATCTCTCTGTCTCTCTCTGTCTCTCTCTGTCTCTCTGTCTCTCTGTCTCTCTGTCTCTCTGTCTCTCTGTCTCTCTCTGTATCTCTCTGTCTCTCTCTGTCTCACTCTGTCTCTCTCTCTGTCTCTCTGTCTCTCTGTCTCCCTGTCTCTGTCTGTCTCTCTGTCTCTCTCTGTCTCTTTCTGTCTCTCTGTCTCTCTGTCTCCCTGTCTCTCTGTCTCTCAGTCTCTCTCTGTCTCTCTGTCTCTCTCTGTCTCTCTGTCTCTCTGTCTCTCTCTGTCTCTTTCTGTCTCTCTGTCTCTCTCTGTCTCTCTGTCTCTCTGTCTCTCTGTCTCTCTCTGTCTCTCTCTGTCTTTCTGTCTCTCTGTCTCTCTGTCTCTCTGTCTCTCTGTCACTCTCTGTCTCTCTGTCTCTCTCTGTCTCTCTCTGTCTCACTCTGTCTCTCTGTCTCTCTGTCTCTGTCTCTCTGTCTCTCTCTGTCTCTCTCTCTGTCTCTCTGTCTCTCTGTCTCTCTGTCTCTCTGTCTCTCTGTCTCTCTGTCTCTCTGTCTCTCTGTCTCCCTGTCTCTCTGTCTCTCTATGTCTCTCTGTCTCTCTATGTCTCTCTGTCTCTCTCTGTCTCTCTCTCTCTCTCTCTCTCTCTCTCTCTCTGTCTCTCTCTGTCTGTCTCTCTCTCTCTCTCTCTCTCTCTCTATGTCTCTCGCTGTCCATATTTCTCTCTGTCTCTCCCCTCTCTTTCTACATGTATCTCCCTCTCTCTCCCCCATAAATCTCTCTCTATATCCCTCTCTGTGTCTTTCCCTCTCTATTCTCTTCATTCTCTTGTGTTTCTCAAACCACTGGACAGGGGGACTAAATGTCTAATGGCCAGTAATGAACCAGTAGGCCTAGTGTTTGTGTTAAGTGACTTGATGTCTTTCATGCTCTTATCGTATGGCCTTAATCGGATGTTTCTCTTAAAAATTACAAGGCAAAAGTGGTCTCCTATAGGCATCAAGGCCACTGAAAACAAACAGATGATAGGAAAACTCGCTGGGACATTTTCAAGAATCTGTGACCATTGGAGAAAAAAAAATATCTGACTGGGCCAGAGAATTGAGCCTGGGGGGGGGGACTTCTTGGCTGAAATGCTCCAGTGCTGGTATTTCGGACCAACTGTCAGAGGTCACGCGTTCTTGTCTGCCATTCCTGCAAACCTTTTGGACGCCCGGCATCTTCGCTAATGCGATTGCAGCCGGTCTCGTGCCTGGCATTTTCTAATTCCAAGTGCCGGGGCCCTCTTTCTGAGGGATGACATGCCAGGCAGTGAAGTCACCCATTGAGAGGGAATTTGTTGCTGTAGGGAAATAGTTGTCAGCGACAGCGTTCAAGGAGAGCTACAGTGTACATTGAAATGCTCCTTTCACCAACCCATTGTAGACCTCTCTCAGGAGGACCCAGATTTGTTTATCTGAGCAAGACCTTTGTCGCCTTCTGAGAGAGAAAAAAAGGTCCCGCCAGGATTGGAATCATCTGACCCTCTATTTAAACATTTTGGAGACTTAGTGTATACTGTACGTGTTGTCAGAAAGCAGTTTGTCTAACTGAGCATTCATTGCACTGGTTAGCTTGAGTGGTTTGTTTCAAACTTTTTCCGATCAATTACAAACTCAAGTAATTTGACTCAACTTCGATAGTACTGGTAATTCCTCTGCCTGCTATACAGTGTTTTACAGTAATGCACTGCAAAGTCAAACTTTCAAACTTTCTCCGATCAATTACAAACTCAAGTCATTTGACTCAAATTCGATAGTACTGGTAATTCCTCTGCCTGCTATACTGTGCTTTACAGTAATGCACTGCAAAGTCAAACTTTCAAACTTTCTCCGATCAATTACAAACTCAAGTCATTTGACTCAAATTCGATAGTACTGGTAATTCCTCTACCTGCTGTACTGTGCTTTACAGTAATGCACTGCAAAGTCAAACTTTCAAACTTTCTCCGATGAATTACAAACTCAAGTCATTTGACTCAAATTCGATAGTACTGGTAATTCCTCTGCCTGCTATACAGTGCTTTACAGTAATGCACTGCAAAGTCA
The DNA here is from genome assembly GCA_949987565.1 of Luidia sarsii. Classification (NCBI taxonomy): domain Eukaryota; kingdom Metazoa; phylum Echinodermata; class Asteroidea; order Paxillosida; family Luidiidae; genus Luidia; species Luidia sarsii. Next base: position 25,100,212 of record OX465102.1, on the reverse strand, counting down.
AACTTTCAAACTTTCTCCGATCAATTACAAACTCAAGTCATTTGACTCAAATTCGATAGTACTGGTAATTCCTCTACCTGCTGTACTGTGCTTTACAGTAATGCACTGCAAAGTCAAACTTTCAAACTTTCTCCGATGAATTACAAACTCAAGTCATTTGACTCAAATTCGATAGTACTGGTAATTCCTCTGCCTGCTGTACAATGCTTTACAGTAATGCACTGCAAAGTTACAATAGAAGCGGAAGTGGAGTGGCGAAAGATTGACCCAAATAAGCTTTGCTGTGGAGTGTACGTGGAATGCCGCCTAGTACTAGTAAAGCGATTTGTTTCGGAAGGCTCTATCTTCAGACACAGGTGAGAGAACAGATTGAGAGCAGTTGGACAGGTTTGTTTACTCAGACAAAAATAGTCAACACCTTAAGACAAGCACACTCTACGCCCCAGAAGCTTACTCTCCATTCAGAGTTCACTGCAGTCACATGTAGGAGTCAAACCTTAATTTCCCAGGGCCAAAAGACTGGGTTTCATGTTGTGAAATTCACTGCAGGAAGTGAAGTTTGATCAGTGTATTATTTCCCTCCCGGGGATTGTGGTTTACTTTTTTTTTTCTTTCTTCCTCCGTCTATATAAGGCGCAGCGGTGAGCACTGGCGCACAC
>OX465102.1:25047690-25099353 GCA_949987565.1 Luidia sarsii | reverse complement strand
TATCCTTGGTATAGGGATCCCTTGCCAGGGGCAGGTGGGGTGGATTTGGGTCTTTTCCGTCGCCACAGCGCAGCAGAAACTACCTTTATTCAATTTTGCTTCGGCCTCGATTGGTTGTGTCCGGCCAACCAAGTGAACCAACCAACCATCTGTCCTCATTCCCCCCCCCCCTCCCCTCCCCCCCGTACATGTACATGCCATCGTAGTCTGGTTCACGGTCTTGTCGAGACTCTAGAGCCATGTTGCAGTGTAAAAAGATCTCTCCTCTGACTGTGTTCAGTTTGCATGGGTCTCAATGTATCAAGAACCATACTCCATCTTCCTTTGGGAGACTGGATTGTAATCTCGCTACAGGTATATGAAATACAATTTCTTTTTTAAAGATGCAAAATACACACAGAAATCAGGAGGGCCTGGCGTTCCCATCCTAGCAGGACCTTTTTCAAAGGCAAGGTCCTGCTAGGGTCAAAATGTCAGGCCCTCCTAATTTTTGATATTTGCATTTGGGTCATTTTTAATAGTCAGTAAGCAGCGTGCAACATGTCTGCATAGTATGTGCTATTATGTAGAATCTTAAAAAGATAAAGGTCATGAAATCTTTGTTCTAGCAGCACCCTTTTATGAAAGGCAGAGGAGAAAGGTCCTGCTGGGATAGAAGTTTAAAAAAAGGGTTTTCACAGTCTCAGAAGTTTGGAGTGCCTGGACGTACAAAGCTAGTTATATCCTTTTAGCTTTATCCTACTCTTTGGGAGATCCTCACCCAAGGGCTGGATAGCTTGCGTAGAAAAATGCTGGTACTATAAAACTAGGTTCAAATTCCAGTCTGGTCAATAAAATAAAATAAAACAAAATTCAAAAGAAAATGTTAGTTATGAATCAACTAAAATTGTTCCCTGACAAAGCCAGTGTTGCATTGCGGAAGTCGCAATCCGTCCTGTCTCCTCCTTTTCTTCTGCATCATTCCCTCTCTCCCCCTTTACCTGTCTACCCTACCTCCAGTGTCCGTCGGTCTGTCTGTCTATCCCTGTCTCTCTCCCTCTCTCTCTCTCCCTCTCTCTGCCTCTCCGTCCCTCCCTGTCTCTCTGTATCTGGGGAGAGCTTATTTACACAGGTCTTGGCTAGCTACCAACTTGGAAGGAAAGGAGGGCTGGGTCATTTTAGAAACGCCCCCACCCCCCTTGCTTCTCTCTCTCTCTCCCTCCCCTTTCTCCCTCTTCCTCTCACTCTCTCTCTCTCTTTTCTCTCTCTCCCTTTCTCCCTCTCCCTCTCCCTCTCCCTCTCCCTCTCCCTCTCCCTCTCCCTCTCCCCTCCCCCTCCCCCTCCCCCTCCCCCTCCCCCTCCCCCTCCCTCTCCCTCTCCCTCTCCCTCTCCCTCTCCCTCTCCCTCTCTCTCTCCCTCTCCCTCTCCCTCTCCCTCTCCCTCTCCCTCTCCCTCTCCCTCTCCCTCTCTCTCTATATATCCCTCTCCCTTCATTCCCTCCTCGCTCCCCATCTCTCCCCTCTCTCCCATCCCTCTCTTCCCCTCCTTCTTGTCCCCTCTCTCTCTTCTGCTCTTTCCCTTTCTCTCCTTTTCTTTCCTTTTCTCTCCCTTTCTTTCCCTTTCTCTCCATTTCTTCTCCCTTTTTCTCCCTTTCTCTCCCTGTCTCTCTCTACCCTCTCCACCCCCCATTCCCTACCCCCCCCCCTCTGTATCCCTCCATATCTCTCTTTCTCAGCCCATCTTTTAAGATTTATTTCTAAGAGAGCAGTCCCCTGGATTATCACCTCCTCGAACCCCCCTCCCCTCCCCCCTCCCCTCACCCACTCCCCCTCCAGCCCCAGACTGAGACTCCTCCAGTCCCCAAGGATCATCCCATAGGCTTGTTGCAATGAACTTGAACCCAATATTCATGCACTTATGGATTCCGGTCAGGAGTGGGTCACAAGGCGGAAACCGAAATTGAACGTGGCTCTTTTTCTGCCACCCAGCAAGAGAGGGGAGAGTGTATAGATTTTTTGCCCGCAATCATGTCTGCTAGACTGCCTTCCCAGGGATTTCTAAGAAGTATGAAGGGCCTTTACTTTGCACATGTACATTTTGTTATCCATCGGGGAACCATTCTCCAAAGTTTTCCTTCTCAGTGACTACAAATTTACTACAGTAAACAAAATCGTTTCGGACATCATATTTCTCCAAACCATTTTTACAATAGCAAGTAAGTCCTCTGTAGTGTAGTATTGGAATGTTTTCTTCAGTTATTTTTGCGTTATTCAAAAGTTTTCAGAATTTTGTTTTTTTAAATGTTACCTCCAATCTCATTAAATGTGCGAAACCGAACGAGTTGCGCATACACAGCAAATAAACGAAAGCACTTTTCAGTACGCTGCGCGCTGACTGTTTATACAAGGACTAAAACAATGTTGGAAACTCCCTACTGACTTTAATGAATGACCAAAATGAAAACCTGAACAATTTCTTTCACACAAATCTGACAGGAAGACCCTACTAGTACTATAGCCTACATGTATGACATATCTGTATATTTCATGCCATCTCGTGAGTGAGCACCCAGCCATATCTGTTTGCTGCAGAAGCTCTACCAATGATCCTGTGACTTCAGAATTACCGGTAGATATGTGTACCGTTATTTCACATAAGGACAGGCACTTGCCAGTTGCCAGGCCATCAACTCTTAGATTGCCATAGTTTGTGTGTTAAACCATTACCGGTAAACATCCCAAAAATCAGTCCTGCGAAGGTTTTAGCTCAAATGGTGATCTGAGAAAGTAGAAAAGTGTTGTCTTGGTAGGGTTGGTAACTTGGTATATACGCCTTATAAATGCACATGATTCTACTCACATTCATATTTGACACTGCTTCGTCTTACTCTCAGGTTTCCTTTAGAAGATTCAAGTCAAACTTTACTGTGGACGAAGATTAGCGTGGCACTCGGCTTGTCAAAAAGATTGCCAGTGTATTCGTCAAATCCATCAAAACTAAGTCAGTTCCTTGACATGAATGATTTGTAAGTGAAAGAACAGAGAGAATATTTCGGTGAAATCACGCTGCAAGGCCATCAACTCTTAGATTAAAGAGTTACAACATTGGTAAAGGTCAAAAGATTGCCACAGTTTGTGTGTTAAACCATTACCGGTAAACATCCTAAAAAGCAGTCCTGCGAAGGTTTTAGCTCAAATGGTGATCTGAGAAAGTAGAAAAAGGTAAAAAAAAACGTCGCGGTTTTTGCACCATTCTGTAGTGTAAGAAATAGTTTATTACTTGCGAGTAATCAACTATTTGTCAATGTTTGAGTGAAGATTTCTGTGGAAGTACAGCATCCCAGACCGTAAGATTTCAACATGGGGGTTCTATCATGACCATCTACAAACTGTGAGAATTAGAAGGAAATATGTGGACATCAACGTTTTCCAATCTTCCCAATGTTGTATTGGGCCTTTAAACACTTCAAAGCAGTCTTTATTATACATGTCATACATTAAGTGATGGAAAGTGCATACATGTACATGTAAATAATCACGCTTAAATTCATCCCTGTGATTAAAAAAAATCCCCGGATGGTGCTTAGGCACTGAACAGTGTTCTGGTGGAGAAGAGGTTATAAACCTGATAGTCTAAAGGATGCCTCCAGTACAAGGAGAAACAATCCCAGTATCAAATATCCCAAGTGTGAATTTATTGAAGCCAGAGATCTTGGCTGGATCATCCCCAGAAGGATGAGAGTCAGATCTGACCCCCCATCCCCCACTCCTTTCCCCTCACCCCTCCTCACCCCCTTCCCCTCACCCCCTTCAGCCTGCCCAGGCACGTAGCCCCTGGTAGGACTGTGTGGGCCAGGCTGATCTACACAGATGCACGCATGTCATGGCACCCACACTTGTGCCCAGTCCCTCGTCCGCCGGCAGTTTGTACATGTACATCGTTGAACATGGTGTCTGCGTGACTTGGCCTGCTTCCATCCCAGTCTGCCAGAGACAACCAAACCAACACAGTCCCCCCCTTATATATGCACACCCTCCCCACCTTTCTCCCAGACACTCCGCAGGCACCCCTGTCACTGTTTGATGGTTGGCAGCTTTCTGACCGCATTTTTTCCCTTGGACTCTATACTAAAGATGGTGACAATTTATCAATTGTGATGACGTTCCCATTATCTTGCATGATTACGATATCCTGTTGTGGTCATATGCAAATGCATGCTAATGATCTTCCACCTGGTGGTATGCAAATGCATGCTAATGATCTTCCACCTGGTCATATGCAAATGAATGCTAATGATCTTCCACCTGGTCGTATGCAAATGCATGCTAATGATCTTCCACCTGGTCATTTGCAAATGCATGCTAATGATATTCCCCTTGGTCGTATGCAAATGAATGCTAATGATCTTCCACCTGGTCATATGCAAATATATGCTAATGATCTTCCCCTGGTCATATGCAAATGAATGCTAATGATCTTCCACCTGGTCGTATGCAAATGCATGCTAATGATCTTCCACCTGGTCGTATGCAAATGCATGCTAATGATATTCCCCTTGGTCGTATGCAAATGAAAGCTAATGATCTTCCACCTGGTCGTATGCAAATGCATGCTAATGATCTTCCACCTGGTCGTATGCAAATGCATGCTAATGATATTCCCCCTGGTCGTATGCAAATGAATGCTAATGATCTTCCACCTGGTCATATGCAAATGCATGCTAATGATCTTCCACCTGGTCGTATGCAAATGCATGCTAATGATATTCCCCCTGGTCGTATGCAAATGAATGCTAATGATCTTCCATCTGGTCGTATGCAAATGCATGCTAATGATCTTCCACCTGGTAGTATGCAAGTGCATGCTAATGATATTCCACCTGGTCATAATTTATGCAAATATATGCTAATGATATGCCACCTGGTCATATGCAGATGCATGCTAATGATCTTCCACCTGCTTGTATGCAAATGTATGGCAAACAAATCTCCCACTGGCGCTTATGCAGATTATGCAAATGGTCTCTTTTGGAGTCATATGCAAATCCATGCTAATGATCTCCAATCATGCCTTGCACAAATATTTCATATTCACCAGTACATATGTTTTTCTGTCTCGTCTTATGCAAATCTTTCCCATGATTATGTTGGTCACAGATCACCCCATTGTGTTTTTATGTATGATCCTCCATTAGATAATTTGCCACTGACCTTGTGTCAGAATCTATGACGCAATTTCCTGTACTGTTTCATGTACTGTAATGTATGCTAATGATTTCCCTATCAGGTTTCATCAAAGGAGCAAATTAGCTTGCGAATCAAATTCACAGACCTCTCGATAAATGCCTTTTCAAAGGTTTCCATATTGATTATTCTCTTTCTCACCCAAACTGCATCCATTAGCTGGTGTGGCACGGCCTTCATTTTGGGGCGAAAGCCAACTGGGACAAAGTTGAAAACCCTGACCCAGGCGAGGGGATGGTTTCAATTTCTGCAAGCCTGTCATCACTTGACCTTGTAGCTCCATAAAGTACTGGGTTCCTGTCTCAATTTGTTATTGTGTCTACATTGGCTGTGGTTATTGTGCAAGGTTGTACAAGAAGCCGCTCCCCTCCCCTCCCCTTCCTCCTCTCACCCCCCCCCCCCTTGTCTCCATCTCTGTATCTGGGGGAGAGCTTATTTACACAGGTCTTGGCGAGCTACCGACTTGGAAGGTAAGGAAGGCCACCCCCCTTCCCCCTCTCCCCCCCCCCCCTCCAGCTCTCCCCTCTCACTTGCTCTCTTCCGCCCTATCTCTCCACCTCTCTCTGTCTTCCTCTCTCCCTCCCTCTCGTTTTCTTCTCTCTCTTTCTCTCTCGACCTCTCTCTCTCTTCCTCTCTTCTTGCCTCTCTCTCTCTCTCTCTCTCTTTCTCTCTCTACCTCTCTCTCTCCCCCTCTCTCTCTCCCCCTCTTTTTCTCTTCTCTCTATACCTCTCTCTACCTCTCTCTCCTCTTCCTCTTTTCCTCTCTTCCCCTCTCTCTCTCCCTCTTTTTCTCTTCTCTCTCTTTCTCTCTCGACCTCTCTCTCTCTCTTCCTCTCTGTCTGCCTCTCTTTCCCTTCTCTCTTTCTCTCTCTACCCCTCTCTCTCTCCCTCTCTTTCTCTTCTCTCTATACCTCTCTCTACCTCTCTCTCTCTCTTCCTCTCTCCCTCTCTTTCCCTTCTCTCTCTTTCTCTCTCTACCTCTCTATCTTTCCCTCTCTCTCTCTGCCTCTCTTTCCCTTCTTTCTCTTTCTCTCTCTATCTCTGCCTCTCTCTCTGCCTCTCTTTCCCTTCTCTCTCTTTCTCTCTCTCTCTACCTCTCTCTTCTCTCTCTTCCCCTCTTTCCCTTCTCTCTCTCTTTCTCTCTACCCCCTGTCTCTCCCCCCTCTCTCACTTCTCTCTCTCCCTGGCCCCCTCTCCCCCTCCCCTCTTTCTCTCCTTCTACCCCTCTCTCTTCCATCCCCTCACTCTTTCTTCCTCTCTTTCTGCCTCTCTTTCCCTTCTCTCTCTTTCTCTCTCTACCTGTCTATATCTTCCCCTCTCTCTCTCTCTCTCTCTCTCTCTCTCTCTCTCTCTCTACCTCCCTCTCTCTCTGCCTCTCTTTCCCTTCTCTCTCTTTCTCTCTCTCTCTCTCTCTCTACCTCTCTCTCTTCTCTCTTCCCCTCTTTCCTTTCTCTCTCTCTTTCTCTCTACCCTCTGTCTCTCCCCCTCTCTCTCACTGCTCTCTCTCCCTGGCCCCCTCTCCCCCTCCCCTCTTTCTCTCCTTCTACCCCTCTCTCTTCCATCCCCTCACTCTTTCTTCCTCTCTTTCTGCCTCTCTTTCCCTTCTCTCTCTTTCTCTCTCTACCTGTCTATATCTTCCTCTCTCTCTCTCTCTCTCTCTCTCTCTCTCTCTCTCTCTCTCTCTCTCTCTACCTCCCTCTCTCTCTTCCTCTCTCCCTCTCTTTCCCTTCTCTCTCCCTCTCTCTACCTCTACCCCTCTCTCTCTTCTCTCTTCCTCTCTTTCTGCCTCTCTTTCCCTTTCTCTCTCTACCTCTCTCTCTCTCTCTCCCTCTCTTTCTCTTCTCTCTATACCTCTCTCTACCTCTCTCTCTCTCTTCCTCTCTCCCTCTCTGTCCCTTCTCTCTCTTTCTCTCTCTACCTCTCTATCTCTTCCTCTCTCTCTGCCTCTCTTTCCCTTCTCTCCCTCTCTCTCTCTCTCTCTCTCTCTCTCTCTCTCTCTCTCTCTCTCTCTCTCTCTCTCTCTCTCTCTCCCCCTCTTTCTCTTCTCTCCCTTTCTCTCTCTACCTCTCTCTCTCTTTCTCTCTACCCCCTGTCTCTCCCCCTCTCTCTCACTTCTTCCCTCTCCCTGGCCCCTCTCCCCCTCCCCTCTTTCTCTCCTTCTACCCCTCTCTCCTCCACCCCCCCCCCCTCTCTCTTCCTCTCTCCTTTTTTTTTTCTCTCTCTCTCTCTCTCTTGCTCTAAAAAAGTGACTTGTATCTTTAATCATTTCCCCCTCCCCCCTCTCCTAACAACTCTTGGGGCCTGTGTTTGTTTCCTTAAGGTCTAGATGGAAGCTGTGGAAGCTGCTTTGCCACCAGCATGGAGAACTCCCCTTGTCTCTCCCTCCCCAGTCCCCACCATATGAGGCCATGTACTGTCTGCTCCCCCACCCTCACCCCCACCCCATTGCCCTCACCATCACAACCCCCCTTCTCACTTCCATCCCACTGTGTACACTAACCCCTCGCCCATGGTTTACAGTACTCGGTTACCCGGGCATAAATTTAGCTGCATATTTTGTCACTCAGGGTTTGTTATCACTCCGATTGACCCATTTTTCCGGTCATATGTCACTTGGGGGAGGGGGTTGAAGTAAGGAAGGGAGGGGGGGGGGTTAAAAAAAAATCCAGGCAAATTGTACATCTCTGGGGTTGCTGGGTCGTTGGTCAGAATACCAGGGGATTTTGTCCAAGGCATATTTGGATAAGGTCAGAAATGTCTGGCCAGCTTGGGATGACTACAGGGAGGCACACTTTTGGGGAGGAGGAAGAGGGGACTACTCTCTCTCTCTCTCTCTCTCGCTCTCTCTTTCCAACGAGGGAAGTCTTATGCCTTGCCCTTGCCTGAAAGCGAATCCCCACAGACATAAACACGGTATCAGGAAGGGATAATTTATTGTGTTTATATGCTGGCCTAAAGTGAATTCTGGAAACCTGAGTCAAAGAAGAAGAAGAAGAAGATGATGAAGACGAGTGTGAGGAGGAAAGGTCTGTTTAAGTTTCCTTAAAAAAAAGTGAAAGCCTTTGGACTTTGGACTTTGCAAAGATTTAGGTCTCCTGAAATTGCGGACAAAAGTCGCAGTGTGCTTGCGCGTACTATTGGGCTGCATTTGGGCGAGACCGCTTTAAAAAAAGAAAAAAAAAAACAAGAGCAGTCTCCGTTTCGGCACCAAATTTACGAGCAGTTTGGATTGGAATGCGGTCATATTTAAGGAGTCTCTACAGGCCTGCGAGTAACGCTGTATTGCCAAAATCAATTCATGAAATTAATTCAGGATTTTTTTTAAAATTTGGACTGCAAACTACCACACTTAACATACACCCTAACCGGTAATACTCTAACATTACATCAAATACTCACCCAAAAATTGATAATATTTGAAATTAAAAAAATTATGTTAAATATCTTATTATTGGTGTGTAAAACTGTGTATTAAATGCAATTAAATGCATTTAATAAGATGGGAACATTTTGCACTTCATGGTTCCTTTATTTCTCATTAGCATCTAAACTGAAAACTTGCAAATACATCCCCAGAGTGTGAAAAACAGTTTGATTGTTTATAGGAACATTGCAAAACCGATCTGTAGCGGTGATAAAATGGATATTGGAGAGACCCTTTAAAGCCCCTACACAACATTGGTCGAGGTCAAAGAATAGCATCCATACGTTGTCTGATCCAACATATGCACGAAACAGCACACCTGTGAAAATTTCAGCTCAATCCGCCAACTGAGTCTTGAGAAAATCGTGAAAGCCACTTCATTTGTTTTTTCGAAAATGCAGCATTCAACGCCGTACTGTTCCAAAAAATAGTAGATCTCGGTGAGACGTAAACTATTTCTTTTACACATTTCTCCCCAAATACAACATTTTAGTCAGAAATATTTCAGTGAGAGGTTCCTACTATATATAACCATCTTCAAACTGTATAAGTTGAGAAAGGTCCTGCTAGGATCGAAACGTCAGGCCCACTAAATTTTAAGATTTACATTTTGGTAATTTTAGTCAGTAAGCAGTTTGCAACATTTTTGTATATCATGTATAAGTTTCATGTAAATCTGTGAACATTTCTGTTTTTCAATCTTACCAATGTTGTGTAGGGGCTTTAAGTGTGGTCTTGGTAGGGTTGGTATATAGGCCTTATACAAATGTAAATGCACATGATTCTACTCACATTCATATTTGACGTTACACTGCTTCCTCTTACTCTCAGGTTTCCTTTTGAAGATTCAAGTCAAACTTTACTGTGGACGAAGATTAGCGTGGCACTCGGCTTGTCAAAAAGATTGCCAGCGTATTCGTCAAATCCATCAAAACTAAGCCAGTTCCTTGACATGAATCATTCGTAAGTGAAAGAACAGAGAGAATATTTCGGTGAAATCACACTGCTCACATCGTTTTTTTACAGCTGTTTTGGCGACACTCATACTTGAAAGGTTTCTCCACCGTGACTGGGTTTCGGGGTTTTTTTTTTTTGGGGGGGGATTGAATGCCAGCTTCTTGGTCAACGAATATCTCAATAGCGCAGCTTTTTAAGTGGAGCCATTGTCCGAGCCCAAGCTAGAGCCAGAACCACAATATTAAACCGGAACCCGAGTCAGGGCCACAAGACCGGAACCCTGGGTCCGAGCCAAAGCCCAACCCAGACCTTTTAACCAGAGGCAGAGCAGAGCCCTAGTCAGAGGTTGAATCATAGCCTGAGCCATAGCCAGACCCTGCACCTGAGCCACAGCCAGGGCACAAGCCAAAGCCGGAGCCAACATCGTGTATCTCCAAAAAAAAAAAAAAAAAAAAAATGTCCCTTTTGCACCTGTGCCAGGATTCAGAGGATGCTCACCGATTTGACAAGGCTTGTGACGGCAAAGGACTGACCTTGTAAAAAGCGTGTTGAGTATAGTTGGATTCAACTCAATTCTGACAGGCTCTGATTGGAATCGCTGCCCGAGAAGGGACGATTTGTCAGCTACGGTTGCCATCAATGGACATGTTCAACGTCTTCTCGGCTCGCCGCAACGCCCGGATGTGGTATATAAAAGTGTCTCATAATCCAATTTGAGGCGAAAGTTGGCAATCTCCTGACATTTACCATCGCGGAGAGATTGATGTCATCCTGAATTATTCACTCAGGGGAAAACAGAACAACTTAGTGGAACAGAGAGAGAGGGGGAGAGGGAGAGGGAGAGGGAAAGGGAAAGGGAGAGGGAGAGGGAGAGCAGACAAAAAAATTATCTTGCATTTTTTTGAAGGAGAGCGTTGACAACTCCTTAACTTTGACCATCTACTAAACATTTTGAATCCGAATCTTCGTCACCGTCCGAAACCACCAACTGCCACTGGAACCATTCCTCCTTGTTGGAGCTGAGGCGCCTGTGTTCAGACCCAGGGAGGGGACACAAAGCTTCATCGTTGTCCAACGCGGACATCTGGGTTAATCTCGGGTCTCAGCAAGATACGTCGCGGATAACTTGGAGGTTTCTCGGGCCGACTTATTTCCAGGGCCTGGCCGAGAAAACCTCTCTAGACGGACTTACCATTACCCTCAGTGCTCACATATATCCGGGCTGCTCTCCGGACTTGGTGTCATTTGCCTGGTAAACGTATGCAGGTATTTTCTATTAGGAGTACCAGTGGGACCTTAAACCCTTTCCCCTCCCCCCCCCCCCACGCAAGCATGCACACTTCTTATTCAGCTCGGCCTAGGATTAAGGATTCAGAGAGACTAAACCTGCCGGGCCCCGGTGACTCCTCACTTGCAGCGATCGGACCAGACATAATCGGGCAATTTCCCTTTCAACCGATGGGTCAACTTGAGTCACTGGGCCGGCGGGAGAAAAACCCAACGGCCCTAAAAGGTGGACGGAGGAGATGCAACATGTACCTAGATGTAATCTCCTCACGGACGCTCACAGGAAATCACAGTGTTGTCATGGACGCTGGTCGTGGGTCGTTTTTGGGGTTTTTTTTGGGGGGGGGGGTTTAAACATTGAAATAACTCTCAGGCCTGAAAGGGGGGGGGGACCGGGTTGATTAAGGCTTTTCCTACCCTTCTCATTTGTCGGGCTCTGGGTACAGTAGGTGCCTGACTGACATCCCTGATGCTGTCACTACGATCTCAACCCCCCTCCCCCCCCCCCCCCCCCCGTCCCGTCTCCTCAGCAAATTTCCTCAGCACATTTCCTCAGCAATGTCTGAAATGATATCACCAACGGGAGGGTGTAAAAGGGGCTTGCCCCATTCGTCGCGTACACGTACCTGTGCAACCTGCCTTTAGACACTACATGCATGACTTTAGAAAAAAGTTTGGTGGGGTGTATCGGGGTGGCGGAGAGGGCAGGAGGGAGAGTGAGGGGAGTGGGGTGGGGGGGGGGGTGTGGGTGGGAAGGAGGGAGGGAGGGAAGGAGAGAGTTGTGGGTTATTTACTGCTAATGGGGCAAGACCTGCAGGCCTGCGTGCAGACGGCATCTCATAGAGCCATGAATCATCTATTACGCTGTCAGATTTCATCACTGCGCCAGTTCTGTATAGCCTCCCCATCACCCCAACCAACCACCCAGCCACACCCCCCTTACTTTACATGTAAATTGTTTGTGCTACAATAACCCCCCCCCCCCCATAGTGAGTGGGGGGAGTACTCGGAAACTAAACTGGGACCATGGTTCAATTTCAGTTTGATGCAAATGGTACTGCCATTCAAGATGGACTCTATTTGAGGGTATCAGGTGATTTATTTTTGATATTCAGACCAACGGGACCATGCTTAAAGCCCCTACACAACATTGGTAAGATCGAAGAACAGAAATGTTATCAGATTTACATGAAACAGTTGAAGATGGTTATGGTAGTGTCGTGGGTTAACAGACACCATCATTTGCTGATATACGCCTGGATTGGTTTATTAACAAAACCTTGCACTGAAATATTTCTGCCTAAAATGCTGTTTTTTGGAGAAAATACGTTGAATGCTGCATTTTCGCAAAACAAATGAAGCGGTTTTCACTATTAATTTCTCAATACTCGGTTGGCGGATTGAGCTGAAATTTTCACAGGTGTGCTATGTCATGCATATGTTGGATCAGACAACGTATGGATACTATTCTTTGACCTCGACCAATGTTGTGTGTTATCCCTTTAAAGTAGACTAACTTGGAAAAATCAAAAAATTGTTGGGGGAAAATTGTTGGGGGAGCAAGCATGATCTGTTACCCCCTATAATGTCAACAGTATCTATGATGATCTTTTTGCCTGGTCACTCCCCAAGTGATCCTGCTTTCTTGCAGGCCAATTATTGGATGATAATGTCAGATTTGATTTTTCCCTCAAATTGTGAATTTTTTTTGTCCCGACAACAGACAGTGTATACTGCTCCGATATGTCGAGTTCTTTGGTTCTTCTCAGAACCACACATACTCGCGAAATCAATATTCTCATATGGTGCCATGTCGCAAATTGCCCTTCACTTGCTGTCCCCACCATGAATAGCCTGAACAATCTTGTCTCTTCATGTGCACCGTTGATGGGTAGTAGCCACTTTTTTCTTTTTTTATACGTGCAAAGGGTGCCAGGGTGGCCCACTTTCACGGGTTTGTTGCCCTTTCCAAGTGCTCACTCCAGGTCACAGTTGCCTCTTGGCATCAAGCAGGGATTACAAGAATCTCCACCATTTGTTGCAGGGTCCACCAAATCCTCTCCCCTCCCCCCTTTCCTGAGCTATAGCTAGTTTGTCTTTGGCAAAGTTCCTTCTACTGTACCGGCGGCCCGGTTGTCACCCAAATGCATCTGTCAAAGACTGGTCATCCAATACCCCCTCCCCTCCTCCCAGGCATGCAGCCTTCCCCCGGAAAGCCCTGGGCCGGCGCAGCTTGTGCGGGTCTGGTGCTGGTCCATGCGCCGTTTGCTGGGTATCGCAGGCTCAGATCCCTGCCGGAGCGGTGAGATCCAGTCATCGCAAGGGCCGCTTCCACTGTGCTAATAATCGCGATTGAAAAACCAGGGCAGCATTCTTTTTTGCTCGCGTTCCCACAGAGGCAAAAAACAACCAAAACGCAATAAATATGAGCCAATTTTGGTTACAATTGTGGTCAAATGATGGGTGTGTTCTTGGGTTGGCCCATGCAGAGAGACATATACGGTAGACAAGCACGGCACTTAGTCAGAGTGGGAGCGGTGCATTATGGGATAAAAATAAAAAGGTGCGATTAAGTGGAGCATTCCCACACGCACATAAAGGCGATTTTTTTTTAAAGGAAAGTCTCACTGATACTAGTGGAGTCCGAGACGTGATTGAAATCCCACTATTGATCACACTGATAGTGTTCATCACCAAAAAAGTGGAGCTTAAATCACGATTCAAACTCAACTCAAGTAATCACGTTTACATGTGGTCCAAGTAATCACGTTTACATGTGATCTAAGTAATGACGTTTACATGTATTTGGGACAGTGAAAACAGCCTTAATGACTGTCACCTCCCATGTCCTCCCTGCCCACTCACTGAACTTGATAATCCTCATCTAGGGACTCACACGCCCCTCTCCTGACTGCCGGCCTTGATGTGTGTATTTTGATGCTGTGGTGTACGTACAGAATAATAAGGATTGCGATAATTAGCAGATCTATAGAGAAGGGCCTGAGAACCAAATGATTGCATCACCCTCTATAAAGCCGCGTCCGCACTGGACTTAAAATGGGTAAACTAACCGAGCAAATGGGTAAATTGACCATTTTAAGTCCAGTGCGGACAGCCAGAAAGTTTTCCTCCCAGGTAACTTACCCGACTCCAGTGGGTAGTTTAACCGACCAACTTCTGCCCGGTTAAATTGACCAGGTCAGTTTAACCGAGCCGAAAAGTCCAATCCGGACACGACGTCTCGGTAAACGACTCGGTAAAAAACCACATCCGGCGCCCCGCATTGCCAGAGGCCCTAAATACCACGTGACGTGCCATGGTCCCAATACAACAATGTTGTTTACTTTTCGAGCAGGGTCGACGTGTCGTAGTTTTATGGTATTTACATCCGGTGAAAGGTCACCACCATAGCGCCCTCTTGCGTTTATATGCGCCAGTCGGTTAGTTTTACTGCGTCGTCTCGGTTAGTTTACCCGAGTCGAAAGTCCAAGTGCGGACGCCGGGAAGATTTACCCATTGGAATGTTACCCACGGGCTCGGTAAAAAATAAGTCCAGTGCGGACGCGGCTTAAGTTTACTTTTTTTCGAGCAAATTACCTTGTTTTGAAGGTGGGATGTAGGTGTATAAGTAAACATCTCACCCCCACACAATAGCCACACAAACCCACGCATATCCATTCTCCCACGGAGGTGAATTTCATCTTCAATAGGTTTGTTTGTTTGTTTTTGTCTTGATGTTTATTGGTATGGGAGGGTGTATCCACTTCAGGACACCCCTCAACACACACACACACACCCACTCCTGCATTGCTGTTTGTGCCACTGCAGGCAACATGTTTGTTTTGGGATGAAATTAGAAGGCCTGCATCATGCAGGGCTACCATTGTGAAGGTTGATAAGGATGATGGCATGTATGCAATAATCTCTTCTATTTTTTTTTTTTTTTTTGGGGGGGGGGTGGGGGGTGGGGGGTTGGGTGAGTGAGGGCGGCTCTGAGAAGACCTGATAACTCCACTGGATGATGTCAGGAGACCCCATGAGTGTTATTGATGCATAGAGCACGTAAATGTGCTGCCAAATAGATCGTTTGCACCGGCAGCCATCTTTGGGGCCTTCCAGTGTTATTTAAATTAAGGGACAATGCAGAACATGTACAAAGAGTGCACTTTTGCCTATCCAAGAGGGACACAGACTAGGCCCCTAAGCGTGTTCCCGAGCCCTAAGCCCTAGCCCCTGCCCAAGCCCCTGCCCATGTCCAAGCCTGAGCCCTAAGCCCCATCCCCAGCCCAAGCCCCTGCCCCTGCCCCTGCCCCTGCCCAAGCCCCAGCCCCAGCCCCAGCCCCAGCCCCAGCCCCAGCCCCTGCCCAAGCTCCTGCCCCAGCCCCAGCCCCAGCCCCAGCCCCAGCCCCAGCCCCAGCCCCAGCCCCAGCCCCAGCCCCAGCCCCAGCCCCAGCCCCAGCCCCAGCCCCAGCCCCAGCCCCAGCCCCAGCCCCAGCCCCAGCCCCAGCCCCAGCCCCAGCCCCAGCCCCAGCCCCAGCCCCAGCCCCAGCCCCAGCCCCAGCCCCAGCCCCAGCCCCAGCCCCAGCCCCAGCCCCAGCCCCAGCCCCAGCCCCAGCCCCAGCCCCAGCCCCAGCCCCAGCCCCAGCCCCAGCCCCAGCCCCAGCCCCAGCCCCAGCCCCTGCCCCAGCCCCAGCCCCAGCCCCTGCCCCAGCCCCAGCCCCAGCCCCAGCCCCAGCCCCAGCCCCAACCCCAACCCCAGCCCCAGCCCCAGCCCCAGCCCCAGCCCCAGCCCCAGCCCCCAGCCCCAGCCCCTGCCCCAGCCCCAGCCTCAGCCCCAGCCCCTGCCCCTGCCCCTGCCCCTTCCCCTGCCCAAGCCCCAGACTCTGAAAGGTCCCATAAATTGGATCTACACACATATGTGCGTGTATGCCTATCCATACAACACTTCATCCATGTCTCAGTACAAGGCATTTGTTTGGAAGCATTCAGAAGGCTTGTGGTGAGAACAAAATCACTTTGCAAGATCGGCTCTAAAAAGAGCCAATATCACCAAGATTCCTAGAACACAGTATCTGTCTGTCATCAGGCAACTGCTGGATTCCAAATGGAGTTGGGCATGGAGGAAGCATTAGCATTGATTCCCAAATTGGCCAGCCATTTGAATCGGTTTTTCTAAATGTGAGCACTGTGATTGTGGCCCCCCTGTTCACAGCTCGGCTTTGCTTCGTGCTTCTCACTATAGCGTGTGACAATCACCTGTTCCGAGTAAGTCTTCTGCAGTCAGTATACAGGAATGCCGCCAAACGTGTTGAGAAGCGTTGTGGCCACAGTTGGGAGATCGAGCGAAGCAGACCTTCTCAAATTTGAGCGTAAAAGCTTGCACCCTTCTGCACCCTGGATGGCGATAGTGCAGCAGTGTCCTTGCTCTGCAATCAGACCCGGCTATTTGAGTCACACACACATACATGTATCGGTAGTCCCCAGCGATGTCCAGAGCTATTAAATTTGTAAGCAGTGTGCATATCCTTGAGTATGTTCGGAAGCATTTTGCAACAACCTGGTGCAAGGGAAGCTGATTTTCTAAATTTGAATGCTACCCTTGGACGATTTCTTATTTCTGGCGGCGCTGCAACAAGCTCAGCTGTTGGAGTTACACGCAGGATGTCTGAAGCCATCTGATCGTGCGTAGTGTACAAATCCAGTGCCTGTTTAGAAGCATTTGGGTAGGACAACGGACGTGCTAAGCTGATTTTATTTGATGACAGCAGGAATTTACGGCTACTTTGAAAAGTGAGAAACTGTCCAGTTGGTGATGTCTACTAAGGCCATATTTCCAATGGACCTTTTTGGGGGTAAAACTCTTAATGAGGATGGTTACTTTCACCATTTTATTATCAAAGTCCAGTTGCAATGGCCCAGTAAACCTCTGACCAGGTAACTTTGACTGAGTTGGTACGTCCAGTGGAAACGCACAACTTGATGGAATGCCACTTGTTAAAGTAAACCCCACATTCAGTCAAATGTCAGTCTGTTAAAGGGTACCCGAAATGGAAAATTCTAATATCGAGAAAACTATTGTAAGATTTAATAAAGGCTAAACCAGTTCACAAACTCAACACTTTTAATGTCTACCCCCTAAATAGCGACCGTAAAAGGAAAACAAAATCTTTAGCGCGCCCCACCCACAAAAAAACCTCTTTTGCGCATGGGCCAAAGAGAAGGTGATGACGTCATCAGCAGTGCAATGTTGCATGATCGACTGCACACACACGTATAGTATATGCGCGTGCACAAGAAAAACATGGCACACACGTAGCAATTTTTTGGGTTGAAACGTGGGGGGTAGTTTTCTGTCGAGAATCTTAATTGCTGTTTTCTCAAAAATATGATTACTATATTTAAAAAAAAAAAAAACTGACACATGGAAGATCATACCCTCTCTGATCGATTACACATCGTATTCCTTTTTATTTCAGGTACCCTTTAAGTGTGACAACAACACACAACGGCTGTGCATGGTTTCTGCATTACAGGCCCCTCACTAGTCACTACCATCAAACTCCTTCGTTAAGTGGTTGTATTTGGTCAATGGTGGGCTCTTGAGGCCACCGTGTAACCTGAACTCTCACGGCCATTCCTTTTTACATCCAGTGGAATAAACCATGGAGGAATAAACACAACTTAAAGAAGTCTGCATCGACAGGTACTTCAGTTTAATAGGTTGTGTATTCCTCCTATATACATACGTCCCCTACCTACTCTTGTGTCCTTTTCAAGCAGTGGCCTCTTGTCTACCCCTCCCCCTCCCCCCCCCCTCCTCCCAGACTGGGCGGATTTACTCAATTAATCAGCATCTTTCCCTGTCAACTCATTATGCCCGCCCTGTATTCACGCATGTAGCAATTAGTGAAATCTACAACCCTGCAGAAAATGGTTTCTGGCAGGGGTTTGAAAAGAGAAAGGGGCTTGTGAGTTGAGGGGGGGTTAGTTGTATGGCTGGGAGAGGAGTGAAGGGAGGGGGAGGGAAGGAGGGAGTGGAGGGGAAGATTTCGGGGAAGGGAAGCCCTCCCCCCCCCCTCTGGTTGGATTAGGCAGCAGGGTCAGTGTTGGGTGAGCCAATGGCAATTAACGGACCAATCAATCACTAACTTTAAAAAAAAATGGGGGAGTGAAGGAAAAGCTGGTCTGGATTCCCATACAGACTGATTACTGATGAATGGTTCTCCTGACAGGTGGGTCCATCCCTTAACCCAAGCCTAGAGGCCAGTCACTGGGCTAAAGCAACAAGGTACTGCCTGACATCTGACCAAGGAGGTACCAGTATCACGCGAGATCCTTGGTCCATGCATGGTCTGACCATGGAGGATTAGTCCAGTGAAAACGCACCACTCGGTAAAATGCGACTCAGCGTACATGCACTGTGCACAAATATTTTTTGCCAGCTCAGTTACTGCAACCATTGTCTCAGTTAAATTGACTGACTCAAAAGTCCAAATGGGAACGATGGTCAAATTTGACCATTGGAAATTTAACCATCGTCTTGGTTA
The DNA here is from genome assembly GCA_949987565.1 of Luidia sarsii. Taxonomy (NCBI): domain Eukaryota; kingdom Metazoa; phylum Echinodermata; class Asteroidea; order Paxillosida; family Luidiidae; genus Luidia; species Luidia sarsii. The sequence continues at coordinate 25,080,916 of OX465102.1, read as the reverse complement.
AATTTTAGTCCAGTGGAAACGCGGCTACTGTCCACTAACCTGAACTGCGTTTCCTCCGGATTCATTTTGGTTAAAGTTAAACTCACTGAGACAATTGGTTACTTTTCCCATTTTAAGTCCAGTGGGGCTAACCTCTGCCCAGTAAAAGCAACCAGGTAACTTTAACCGAGTCGATTAGTCCAGTGGAAACGCGGCACCAGGCGGAATGTGACTCGGCGAAAAACCACATCCAGTGGAATGACGGCCTGTAGTGCCGAGACAACATGCTGTGTAAGGTTTCTGCATTACATGCAGGGCACACACTACGATCATGATGACGGGCGGAACTTATGGAAGTGGTCTTTATTTCATGGGTGATTGAAAGGTCACACTCATATTGCCTGTTCGGTTACTCTCTCCAACACTTATTCGGTTCGGTTACCTTATCCATCATCCTGGTTTAAGTTCCCGACTCAGAAAATTCCAAACTTAAAAATTGGCTAAGAAAACTTCGACTGGACTAAGACTTATACCCTAGACCACTGGATTAACGTACTGGTGCTCTTCCATCTGAGCCATCCAGCCCTTAGATGGTGGCCTTCCCTAATAATCAACTAGTCTGTGCCGGCGTGGGGGCGCCAGTCAGAAGCAATTTTTGTTTGTTAACTTTGATCAGAAAATTCCAAGTAGGGACGGCAGCAAGATTTACCCATTTGAAATGTAACCATTGTCACGGTAAATTTTCCCATTTTTTTAAGTCCAGTGGAAACGCGGCTAAAGATGACCCTGCCCTCCCCAAAAATCTAAAAAAGTATGGAAAGCCTGACATATCCATCCTAGCTGGACCTTCCTCAAAGGCTAAGATCCAAATTAAAACCCCTTCTTTTATTTAAGTGGCAGTCCTATTCGCAGATTGTTAGCTAGTCCATGTGGGCACTTACCTCACCGGGTTTACCCAATATCCTTGCCCAAACATCACTAGCTCCACTTTATTCTTCTTTTCCCATTGGTATTCAGTATTCCCCTTCCCCTTATGAGTCACAAGTCGGCATTCATTTTTATCTAGGCACGGCATTCATTTAAATCTCGGAAGACTTGGTGTTTTTTTTTGCCCCCTTGAAGCTGAATCCATTTGTGATGTCTTCAGGCCCAGTTTCAGAAACTTTTTGGCAGCAATAGAAAGCCTATTGTCGAGTTGTTGTGGGTTGGCTTTTTTTTTCTCGGCAGAAAAGGAACGGGAATGTTCAGGGGAGTTTCCATCAATTAAAGAAGAGAGCAAGGCAAATTTTGCTGGGCCAGGATTTGAACCTGAGACCTCTGGTCCAATGTATTCAGTGCTCTACCACCAGAGCTATCCATCCCTTAGGTTGGGGGCCTTCCCAAATAGTCAAAGATTTTTGCCAAAGTGGGAGAGGGGGGGGGGTGCTGCCAGTCGGAAGCATTCAACCATCAACCACCCGTGACATTACGCACCAGCTATAACCATTAACCGCCATTAACCATGTCCAAAGAAGTGATATTCAAAAATTTTGCAAACTGCTTACTGACTAAAATTACCAAAATGCATATCTCAAAATTCACGTGGGCCTGACGTTTCGATCCTAGCAGGACCTTTCTCAAAGGCAGAGAAAGGTCCTGCTAGGATCGAAACGTCAGGCCCACTAGATTTTGTGACATATCAAAAGAAGATTTCTTTCCCCCAAAAAATATGTCGAGAAAGAACAGAAAGCTACTTCCACAATCTGTCTAGTGCAAAGCATTCAACATGTGGTAATGACAGATGGCCGATCATAGATATGTTACACGTAGCAGGATTTCTGTCGGTGAGACTCGTTTGTAATTCAATCGGGAGAGCTGCCCTGTCTATGCCTAAATGGCTGCATGCGGTCCAACGTGGCATTGCTGTTACAGACATTACTGACAACATCATATCCTTGATGATATGCAGTGATACAGATATACGTGTATATGAGTTTAGGTCGTTCGCTGACAAGCTGTGTATGATCTAGATAGAGATCAAGACGGCTGCTTTTCGCTGCCCCCACCCCCTCTTCCCCATCCCCCCCCCAAAAAAAAGCTCGGTCAGAGCCATGTATTTCCCTCAGGAGTTGCCACGGAAACCACAGAAACGCATCGTCATGGCAGCCCGATGGTGATTAGCTCCGAATCCTGCCACCCCCCCCCCAATTCATCCATCGACCTCAAAATAGATAACAGAAATCCTCACTTCACTCGACAAAGTGGAGGGGGAAAAGTTTGAAATGAGCTGAGCTCCTAACTGATTCAAGTTTGTATCCACTGCCAGCTGAACCCTTTATTTTGCTGTGGACACTAACAGCCTGTTGTATCCAGCAAAACATTTTAGCAATTGGTTGCTCTAAGTAATAGGAGCCTGAATATTGCAATCCTACCAGGGCCTTTTCAATCCTTGTTTGTTTTTAATGGGTTAAATTTTTATGAAGTAATGCAAAGTGTTGCAAGCTTCTTAATAACTTCAAAGCCCCTACACAACATTGGTAAGATCGAAAAACAGAAATTTTCACAGATTTACATGAAACTTATACAGTTTGAAGATGGTTATAGTAGAAACCTCGCACTGAAATATTTCTGCCTAGAATGTTGTATTTTGGAAGAAAAGAGTAAAAGAAATTGTTTACGTCTCACCAAGATCTAAACTATTTTTCGGAACAGTACGGCGTTGAATGCTGCATTTTCGCGAAACAAATGAAGCGGTTTTACGATTTTCTCGAGACTCAGTTGGCGGATTGAGCTGAATTTTTCACAGGTGTGCTATTTCATGCATATGATGGATCAGACAACGTATGGATGCTATTCTTTGACCTCGACTAATGTTGTGTAGTGGGTTTAAGCACCCAAAATGCAAATTTGGAAAGTTGAGGGGCCTGACATTTCGATCCTAGCAGGACCTTTCTCGACGGACCTTTCCCTGCATTTGAGAATGATCTCTTTAATAATAGTCATTTTTGTGATTTAAAAAGAAAACATGCATTAGCGTGGATCAATCGCTCAAAACCACCTCTCCCGGGCAGGGCTAGTTTCAACACAGGTTGAGCGCTTTGCACGAATCAACTCTACACAGGTACAACTCGGCCAGCTTGTTGGTCGAGTGTTAAGATCTCTTAAGCAGCGTTTCCACTGGACTTATTTTGGTCAAAGTAACCAAGACAATGGTTACTTTGACCAAAATTAGTCCAATGGAAACGGCCCAGTGAAATTTCTCTCGCTTACTTTAACCGAGTCCAATGGTTACTTTTACCGAGCAACCTCTGCCCAGTGAAAGTGACCAGGTAAGTTTAACCGAGCCGATTAGTCCAGTGGAAACGCACCACTCGGTTAAACGTGACTCGGTAAAAAACCACATCCGGCCTAAGACGTAACACGCACAGGCACTGTGCACAGCGTCTGCTTCGTATCGCGTGCTAAAGGAACACATGTACATTGTGTATCCGGCTGACACTTGACCTTCATGAGCCGTTATATTGCCAGCTCGGTTACTTTAACCATCGTCTCGGTTAAATTTGACCGACTCAAAAGTCCAAGTGGGAACGACGGTCAAATTTGACTATTAGAAATTTAACCATCGTCTCGGTTAAATTCTAGCCCAGTAGAAACCGTGGCTTTAGTGGAAGGTTTGCGGTGACACCATGTATATCTCTTCTCTTTCAAGAAGGAGTGTGGCTCTGGTATACACTCAACGTTTCGGGTAGTGTGTGCTCTGCCCGTCATCTCTTAAGATCTCTGCTCCAGAAAGGAGTAAGGAAGTCATAGGTTTGAATCCCACCAGTTCCGCCTGGATTGTTTTTCTTCAGCTGACAATCAGAGCAGAGCATTAAAGCATACCTTGCTAATTACAGTAACAAATGCCAGTAGCAATTTGGTGTCTCTATAAACATTACCCAAATCCCCCCAATCTACTGTAACCAGGCTCTGTGATGGCCCTGTTCCAAGAAAAAAAAGGGGGGGGGAAGGGATTTTCCTATAAATAGGCACAAGGCCCCTCTGCATGATGGTGCTACAGTACCAAGTAAAGTCACTGTGTTAGATTTAACCAGACTGGGATGTGTTTCCCAATATCACAGGAAGTACTCCAGCTATATAGGAGATTGTTTGTTGTTCTGCTATTGATTGTGACTGGAGAACAATGCCACACACTGTGTGATTCCCATTTTTTCTCAGTTTTTTTTTTTTTTTGAGGGGGGGGGGGGAGAGGAGTTGTGGGATCAACCACCTCCCACCCTTCACTACCTCCAGTCCTCCACTCTTCAAAACATCAAAACAAGAGAATTGAATCTCAGTTAATGATCCAATTAGTGTGTGGGGGGAAAGAATTAACATGGGGGTGGGGTAAGGGGGAAGATGGAGTACATGTAGGTGGAATGTTTACACCGCTAACTTCCTTCCCAGCTTCCTCCATCAACAACTCCTTTGTTTTCTGCGGTCAAGTAAAAAAAAAAAAAAAAAAAAAATCAGAACCTGGCAAAACAAGAATCAGATTCTGTTCCCAGTAAAACTGCCCACCCCCATGCTCGTCCTCAGCGTGGAGGAAGAGCCAACCGGCTGGTTACTGACCCCTCTCGCCTGAAAATAGTCACTTTTCCTGGATGCGGGCGAGTCCTGACCCCATCGCGGACGGGACCAGATAGGTGTGGAAGGGCCGGGGCCCACTCCACTTCCTCTGACTAAAGAACGGCCACCAACACTGCCGATGGGTTGGATGACACCTACCTTGATCTGCCTGCCTTGGACGGACATTCCAGTAATCGGTGGAAAGCGGGATGGTGGCATTATGTCTGATTGGTGTATGTGTCTGTGAATGTGAGAGGGATGGTTGGTGCCTTTGGTGGCAATATGTAAGTTGATAAGCGGGCGAATTATCGGGCACCTTGGGTGCACCAAAACTGTCTTCTCTCCCTCCAGCCCCCCTCTCTCAGTCCCTTCTTTTCTCTCCCTTCCTTCCTCCCTCTGTCCCTCCCTGTCTTTTCCTTTTCTCCACCCCTCTCTTCCTCACCACCTCTCTGTACCATCCCCTCTCCCCTTCCCCCTTCTCTCAATCCGTTCATCTCTCAATCCCCCCACTTCCCTTTCTCTATCTCTCCCCTCTCTCCTCCCCCTCTCCCCTCTCTCTGTCCCCCTCTGTCCCCTCTCCCTCCCTTTCCCCCTCTCTCTTCCTCTCTCTCCTCTCTTCTCCCTCTCTCTGTCCCCATCTCCCCCTCTCTCTCCCTCTCTGCTCTCTCTCTCTCTCTCCCTCTCCCTCTCCCCCCTCGCACCCCCTCTCTCCCTCTCTCTCCCTCTCTCTCCCTCTCTCTCCCTCTCTCTCTACCTCTCCCCCTCTCTCTGTCCCCCTCTCTCTCCCTCTCTCCCCCTCTTTCCCTCTCTCTCCCTTTCTCCCTCTCTCCCTCTCTCTCCCTCTCTCCCCTCTCTCTCCTCTCTCTTCCTCTCTCCCCCTCTCTTCTCCCTCTCTCTGTCCCCCTCTCCCCTCTCTCTGTCCCCCTCTGTCCCCCCTCTCTCTCCCTCTCTCTCCCTCTCTCCCCTCTCTCTCCTCTCTCTTCCTCTCTCACCCCCTCTTCTCCCTCTCTCTGTCCCCCTCTCCCATCTCTCTCTCCCCCTCTCTCTCTCACTCTCTCTCTATCCCTCTCTCTCCCTCCCTCTCTCTCCCTCCCTCCCTCTGTCCCTTCCCCTGGACAACCATTCACCCCATCGCTGGCTCTGACTCACCCAGTGCCTTAGTAGCTCTGTACCCCCTGAAATGGATGCGACCCGAGTGACTGACTAGCCCTGTGGCCAGCTTGCACAAACATCCTGCTGCATCAAGTAAAGCCAGCCACATGAGGGGGGGGGGGGGTGGAGAGTATGGGAATCGGTGTCCTTGAACGCATCAAGGGAGGAGGAAGTGGGAAAGCCGCGCTAAAAGAAAGTTGCTGAAGTTGATTGATTTTTCTTTACACCAAATGAATTGCTTAATCCCTGTAAACCCTCATTAATCCCAATTCCCTGGACACCATGCAACACACTGATGTGTTCATCATTCCGTCAAAGCAGTACATGTCATGTTTGACGACACGTCACTTTGTTTTAATTTGATTTTAAACATGGGCTATGTTGTAGCATGGAGGCTTTTCCTTTCCTTTCCTTGTAGCCTTTACAAACTCTAGCGGACTTCACCGGTTCTTAACTGCTTTGGTAGCCTATTTGCTGCGTGTACCGGGTACCAGTAAATAAGAGCTACCAGTTGGGTTATCAGATTGACTGCAAATTATTATCGCAAGGAATTGAGGCTTCCAAGGTCATTCCTTGCCACTCACCCGCAATGGAGAATCTGTGGTGCGAATCCTACCTAAGGCTTGTATTACTAGTACTATATCTAATCTTGAGTTTGGGTCTGAAGTCCTAAACCTGCCTGCCCGAATCCCCCCCCCCCTTTGATGTATAAAACTTCTTCTTCTTTTTCCCGGGAAAAAGAAGAAGAAAAACATTTCCAGGGGTGTCAGCGAAGGCCAACCCACTGTTTACGTAAGTCTATGATGCAGGGTTTTTCGGTGTCACATGCAGTGGGGGCACATACACACACGTAAATTGGATCACTCGGTGCCGCACACCGGTACATGTGCACCTAATGCAGGACATCCCAGGAGCGCAGATTGCAGCGCCAGATAAGTCCTCTCTCCCCCAATACCTCTGTGGCATCAGGCACGCATGCATCAGAGCGTTGTGCTTATTCATACGTACGTACGTGTGCGTGGATGTGTGAGGCAGTCCCAGAAGCCAGGCCTCCTTGAGGATTTGGGCGAATCAGGGGGGGGGGAGGAGGAGAGGGGAGGGGGGGTGTTCCTTCACGGGATTCTGTAGCATTCGGTACGGTCTCTTCCCTCGTCTTGTCTTGCCCGTCACTGGTCTGGGGGAGTAACCCAATACACACTGCTCGTGGTCGGCGCGTGTGGCTCTCGGACACTGCACAGAGCCCTATCATGTTCTCTAAACAACAGCGACCAAAACAACAGGCACTAATTGAAATCAGAGCTCACTGGATGGAAGTGGGAAGATTGGCCGTTTTTTTTTTTTTTTTTGGAGGGGGTTGGTTTATTTCCGGCTTTTCCATCGCTACTGCATATAAACAGGAAAGTCTTACTGTTTTTCTGATCCCCCCCCCCACTTCTTCTTCTTCTTCCTCTTTCGATTTTTTGGTTTGGGGGGCGGATTATCGAGTGTTTTTTTGTATCCATTCACAAGGAGACACGTTTTCCAATTTACTGCCTCTTTCCTCGCCGAGTCTTCTCCCCCCCCCCCCTCCTCATTCCCCACTCAAGCCCGTCTTGATAACAGTCCATCAAGACACCAGACGGCAATAAACAAGCTGAGCATGCAATTAATGGTTGTCTATAAACGAGGAGCTCTTATGCTGACAAACAAATCCTCCCCGGTTCCCTCCTCTCCTCCACCAATTGAAATGAGTCGCTCTGGTAGTTGGCCAGCAGCGGGTGGAATGACAAAACGGGAGAAGACAAGAATAAGGATCTGATTTTTTTTTCTTTTTGTGGATGATGAGTGGATGGAGACAGTTATAGCTTCTTATGTGCCAGTCAACGGCAATAAAAAAACGGAGGGAGGGATACGGGACTCCAACTGAGAACAAATCAAGGGAATGGGGAACCACCCCCCCCCCATAAGAGGGACAGCAGCTTTCTTTTTGGAGTCATCTACCAAGAGTCCTGCTGTAATTCCATTAACAATGCATTTAGATTGACCATTGAGGATCAAATGGTTGGGGGCTTGGGAAGAGAGAGAGAGAGGGTGATAGAGAGGTGGAGAGAGATGGGAGAGAGGGAGAGAGAGTGAGGGGAGATAGAGATGAGAGAGAGGGGGAAAGAAAGAAAGAGAGGGAGAGGGGGAGAGAAAGATGAGAGAGGAGAGAGAGAGAGGGGGGAAAGAGAGAAAGAGAGGGCGAGAGAGAGAGGGGAGGGAGAGACAGAGAGAGAGAGAGGAGGGAGAGAGAGATGGAGAGAGAGAGAGATGAGAGAGAGGAGAGAGGGGGAAAGAGAGAGAGAGGGGAGATAGAGAGGAGAGAGAGGGGAAAGAGATGAGCTGGGAGAGATGAGAGAGAGAGAGGGGAAGGAGAGAGGGGGATCAAGAGAGAGAGAGAGAGAGGGGAGTGAGAGAGAGAGGGAGAGAGATATGAGAGAGAGAGGGGAGGGAGAGAGAGGGGGAGGGAGAGAGAAATAGAGGGGAGAGAGAGATGAGAGAAAGAGAGAGAGAGGGGAGGGAGAGAGAGAGTGGGGGAGGGAGAGAGAGAGAGAGGGGGAGGGGGGGGGAGAGAAAGAGAGGGGGAGTCTGGTAGATTTGTGAATTTAACTGTTCTTATTTAACTGTTCTTATTTAACTGTGCTTAAAAGTTGACTGTGTAACTCTTCTGCTCCCACCCACACCTTCCTCCTCCACCTCTCTTGATGATTGTAAGGTTTCTCCTAGTCTCCTGCCCAACAAAAGGCTCCAGTCCATTGCATGGGTTGCTCAGCCCCTAGCTGAGGATTGGCCCAGAATCCAGATACATCTGCATAGTGTCATCTCTCAACTGTTTGGGGTTTGGGGTTTGGGGGGGGGGGGAAGTGAAACAATTTGGCGCTTAGGTTGAGAGTGGCAAAAGAAGAGAGAGGTTTGTTGTATGACTAGTCCAGAGTCTAAACCAGCACTTGAGACAAAGAAGGATACAAATGAAAAAAAAAAGCAAACTCAGAGTGGCTCTTAAAGATGGCAGTGTGTCCTCTGGCCACAAAGCCTACTTCAAACTAATCAAGCACCAATTCAGCCGGCCATTCGGTCTGTCGGCGGCCAGGGATCAAAGTGCAGCGGCTTGGGGGAGAAAAGCGGATCACTGGATGGATACCCCTACAGGCCATGTAAAGACAATGCCACGTTATTAACAAGACCTGGGTTTGGGAGCTTTCTGAGGAGGAGTGGAGGGATCTTGGCCAGCTGTCCTGGTCTCTCTTTTCTGGTTGGGAGTCAGAAGGGAAAGGGGGCTAGAGAGAGAGAGAGTGAGAGGTAGAAAGAGGTACATACTGCACAGTGGCCCGCTGCTCTTTGTGAGATGCCAGCTTACATGCTAATCAGCTTGAGACCCTGACCGCATTGTGGCAGCTAAATGGTACAATGTTGGCCTTTGGTATTCATCCCTCCCTTACAGGTATCAGATATATCACCTCTGGTGACCACAGACACAGATAGGCCAGGGGGGTGTAATTTATCTTTTGGCAAACAAGACCCTCCGCTCTTCCCTCCCGCCCTCCCAGCCCTCCCCCTCCCAGCCCTCCCCCTCCCAAACTGGACCCAGGAGTAAAGGCGGGTTGTATGGAGGAGGAGAAGGAGGAGGAGGAGGAGGATGAGGGGGTTGGGAAGGCAGGGGGAGAGAGGGTTATGGCTCTTCTAAGCCGGGGTCGCTCAGCCCCCTCAGCCCGCTGGCCACTTGTTGCTGTCTCTTTCGCCGGCCATTGGCGTTTATAAATCACCCTCCATCGCTCCTGACAGTTTGATTGTCAACAAGGTCTTGAGCAAATTGCCAAGGTCCAGTCTCCCAGACTAGCCCCTGGAGCTGGACTAGCCATTAAAAAAAAAATCCTCCCTGTTTTCTGTGAACTGTAGGTAGTTAATATTCATCCCTAAATGATATTACAAATGCATCTGACTGGCGGGCCGCCCTCACCCCAGCAAAGATAGTTGACTATTTGTGGAAGTCCCCCCTCCTAAGGGCCGGATAGCTCTGGGTTCACGTCCTGGTCCAGTCAAATTTTCTATGCCTCTTTGGTCTGAATTGTCTGAATATTTCCCAGCCAGTTTCCTTCAGTAACCCTCCCTTGGCGGAAGCTCCTACAGGGTCTGAAAGGGTCTGAATTTCACAAAGTCTGACGATGCATCGTAACTCAACTTGCGATGAGCAAGCCCCATCATGAGTTTTCCCCATATGGTTTGTGCGCATCGCTCGTCATCTCTCAAGATTGGTCATAAGTTACGATGAGATGGTGAAATCTCCCAGGATTTCGATGTCACAGATTATTACTCGTCAGCGAGTCTTGGGCAACAGACCAGTTTTTAACCATGCTGTCCTGCAGCCGATTTTTACAAAACTTCAAACGTTGCGCACGCAACAGTTTGTCGCGTAACTTGCGCAACATTTTGCTGCCTCCGCTAGATACTGCCCAAAGGAGCCATTGAGGCGCAAGACTTACGCAACATATGTACGTTGCGTAACTTACGCAACTTTTCTTGAAATCGGATGCTGTTAGGATGTTGTTTAGGATCAGCATACATGTACATGTACATGTCTGGCCCTATTTATGTTTCGGTCCCCAATTTTGTATGATTGAAACTGACTTGAAACTTGATTCCGTTCAATGTGATTTGTTTCTGATCTTAGCAGGATCTGGACAATAACGCAAAAACCTCGCTCAGTAAATTTCACTCACTTGGGAGAATGCCTTGTTTTAACATAATATAAACCAAACAGACCAAGGAATGGTTGAATTGCTTCTGACTGGTGCCCCTGCCCCGGCAAAGACTAGTTGAATATTTGGGATGGCCACCATCTAAGGACTTGGATAGCTCAGATCATGGAAGAGCACTGGTACATTAACTAAGCCAGAGGTCTCAGGATCAAGTCCCAGTCCAGTCAAAGTTTTCTTTGCAAATTGTCCAAATAATATAAACCACTTTGATGCTCATTACACATATATCCAAATTGACAAAGAAAACAATTCTTAAAAAGAAGAAGTATCGAATGCAAGAGTAATATGATCTAAAAAGTGCCGCTTACAAAGTCTGATCACCCTCTGTCTGAATGACAACCCCCCCCCCCTTGAAAAGAACCTTTTAAAATAGACTTTTGCAGAGAATCTCCCCGGTGGGCTTTCCACAATAGTACAACCCCCGCTGAGTGTCTACATATTTAGAGATCCCTCCCTGCGTGGGACCAAGGGCGAGAGACCGAGGGGCCGCAAATTTGATGAGACATCTCGGGGATCTGGCCACCACACACCACCACCGACTGCGGACATTCGAGGAAAAATATCAAATGAAAGACACGCGTCCTGGCCTCTTGAAAGCTTTTGTTGTGTGTTGTGGGGGGGGGGGGGTAATATAAGTAAGTAATGCCGATGCTATGGATCTTACTCAACCCAAACAGCGGGTGGTATCGTGGTATGGCCTTCACTTCCGATTTGTACTATTCCCTCCGTCTGCCCCCTCCCCTCCCCTCCCCTCCCTCTGACTGACACCACCACCGTCCAAGAAAAGGGCTGCCATTCTAAGGTCCCATGCGGGGTAACCTTTTTGACTGAGATCAGGAGCAAGCAGCTCCCCTCATTTTTGTGTGTTAATCTCAAAAGAAATTGAGAGGGTCTGCCCATTTCCGTCCAAAGTCCCTTTCTTCAAATCGCAGAAGAAATCTGCCCAGGATCAGAACATCAGGCGCAGTAAACCTGTGACATTTGATGCATGTTAGTTTAGGTCATCTGTCCGTAAAGATGGTTAGCAGTCGCCGTCATTCTCGTATTCATCACAGGCAAGAAGAGGACCTTCGCTTTTCACTCCCCGGACCTTCCTGAACTGCGGAATGGATTGCTCCGAGTCCAAAAAACTGAAGAAGGAAGAAGCCACAAATTGCTTTGATATACTTACCCCGAGGTTGGCCCTTGTCTCTCTCCCTGCTCGCTCAGCCCCTCTTAGCTTGCAGCGTGGCTCTCTTCTTTCCCTTGCCTCGCCTCCCACTGGTTCCACCTTTAGATTCAAGAGTTGGACTTGCCCCGTTCTGGCTTCCCACTGCAGGACACAGTGATGCACCACTTTCTCGCAGATTAGTAACTTCCCACAAACACCGATACGGAAACGGAAGTATTCTTTTTCAAAATTCAAGAAACGTCTCTGGGAGTCAGCTCTGGAGAAACTTGTTAGATGGTGGCAGTATCTTGAAATCCCACTTATTTTTGTTTTTTTAATTAATAAATGAAGGACTTCTTGTAGTGCCTATCTTGTCGATCAGTGGTTTTTGTCCCCCTGAGGATGTTGGATAGGTCAGGAGGTTGCTCTCTCGTGGACTTGTCTCGTTGGCAGAACGGTGAGCAGACTTTCCTGGTATTCCTGTGAGCGGGAAAAGGCAGGCAGATGGCGTATCTCACAAAAAGACAAAAAAGTCTGGCTAGGTTTTGGCCCTTCCCTGCACTGGCTTCAACAACCAAGGCAGCTCTGGTGAAATAGTTTTCCCCCTAAAACAACACCATCACCAACAGCAGCAACAACACCATCACCAACACCACCAACAAATGAACAACAGCACCAAAAAAACTGGGTCAGAGTACTGAGAAAGCTGGCTCGATCACTCTTCTTCACAGTCACACAACTCGGTGTTGTTTCCCCCCCTGAACATTTACCTAGACAAGACTAGACCAGTTGATTAAACCCAGTCTATCCGGAAAGATAGTGGAGACTCCAACCACTGCCCGATCCACGATCTTTCTTCCCAGTACTGAATGTGCTGTGCCCATTTGTCCCGGCTGCCTCCAATTTCTTCTCAGACTTATCAAGGATATAGACCATGGCCCTCCCTTCCCCTCCCCCTCCCTTCCCCTCTCTTCCCCTCCCTACACCTCCCTACACCTCCCCCTATTTCATTTTTTATTGTCAAATTTGCAGTTGCCTGTAAGACCCCTGAAATGGCTGGGGGGACATCTGCTCGTTGAGAGGAATAAACAGCCCAGGGGGACCCCCAGCTGCAGACAGAGCTCTCTTGCAGCTCCAGGGTCTCACAGCCACCAGCACAGGGCCCAGGACCAGGCCCTGGCCCAACAGGTGTGCTGGAAATGGCGGAGGCTATCGCCTTACAGGGGCCCCAAATTGGTCGTGATTACACTTGGAATGCGGGGATCAGAGGAAGGGTGCAACTGCAATAAATTTGTCAGACTTTGGTGGGGCTGTCTTAGTCCCATCCATCCATCCAGCCATCCAGCCAGCCAGCCAGCCAGCCAGCCAGCCATCCAGCCAGCCGGCCAGCCAGCCAACTGACAGTATTATGAGCTATGTGCTGAGTGCCTGCACCCTCTCAGTACAGACTCTAACTCCCAGTCTTGTCTCTCTCCCTTCCACTCTTGCTCTCTCCCGGCGATTGCCCCAAGTCAAGTGTGCTCATACTTCATGAAAGGGACCGTTTGTTTCCACCAGGGATTTGAAGGATCGGAAGTTTGCACAAGGATTGTTGCAAATTTGATTTGTGTCCCAGTGGTTGTTAAACAACACCTTAAGTACTTTTTGTTTTTAATTCAACATTTCTGTTGGGCACGAGAGTCATAAGAAAGTTTGGAAGTTTTATTTGCTTTGTGCTTCAATCAAATGGTTGTTTAACACTAAAAACTACCGGTATACATGCATGTTGATGCATGGTAAGTAGGGCCTACTCTTTTTATGAAGCATTTGTGGCTGTTTTGAAAGTTGACCTCATGAGTAATGTTCCGTATCACAGAGTGCATTGTGTGAGGCTTGGTGCATCCTGATTTGCAAGCTGAAAAGGTGTACTGTGTTGGGTGTTTCAAACTCCTCCTAACTCCTGAGACATATAATGTTAAGTAATAATGTGGAAATGAAGGGGTTGTGCATCGCGGTGGTGTAGAGAAGTGGAAAGAGTGATCAAAGTCACGTTGCTGGTGGCGACGTTTTGGTTGCTAACTGCTAACCTTCATCTGGCAACTGAAGAATGCGCGCTGCGGCGTCTGTTTATTTCCGCTTCGTACAATATACATGTGCCCCAGAAAATGTTGAGAACTGCTTTCCTAAATGACCCAAATGCAAAAGTAAGAAAATGTTGAGGTCCCGCCCTATCCAATTCCAAGCAGGACCTGGAAGGGCAGGACTTACATATCATGTACATGGTAGGTCCCGACCTGCATGTGTACATGCAGGTCAGGACCTACATGTGAATATGTAGGTCAGGAGCTAGAGTACATGTAGGTCAGGTGCTACAGTACATGTAGGTCAGGAGCTAGAGTACATGTAGGTTAGGTGCTACAGTACATGTAGGTCAGGAGCTACAGTACATGTAGGTCAGGAGCTACAGTACATGTAGGTCAGGAGCTACAGTACGTGTAGGTCAGGAGTTACAGTACATGTAGGTCAGGAGCTAGAGTACATGTAGGTCAGGTGCTACAGTACATGTAGGTTAGGAGCTACAGTACATGTAGGTCAGGAGTTACAGTACATGTAGGTCAGGAGCTAGAGTACATGTATGTCAGGACCTACAGTACATGTAGGTCAGGACCCACATGTAGGTCAGGACCCAGTTGAGAAAGGTCCTGCTTGGATCAAAACGTTGGGGCCTCTGAAGGTTTTGTGATTTGCAGTTTTGTCATTATTTGAAGTCAGTACCGGTAAGCAGTTTTTAATATCTTTGTATGGCTTGACACCAACTGATGGGAAAATAGTGAGAACAAAAAAACCCGCACACCCAAACCCCATACAGATTTTCATTTTTGACGTTTATGAGTTGTGCAGGCGTTCCTATGAGGCCCACATCGGTCGGTCAAATCAACATCAATAAGCTATTTCCAAGCACAGCAGGGTGACCCGAGTTGGCCTGGTAGTTACCTGCAGTCAACTGCAAGTCAATCTTAGATGCCACCCAAATGCTGGGTTGGCTGGACCACAGTGCCTTTGCTGTGTGCACGGTTTGCCCCGTCTCTCCCCCTCTAGAAATGACAAGAGCACCACCCACACGTTGCATCAACAACTGTTTTGGAAAGAGGGGGAAGGGAATTGTTGACACTGCAGTGAATTTTGTCAAACTTTTAGATTTGTAAAAAAATGCCTTGGCACCAGTAAGCGAGGCAGAATGCCACTGGAATAGAAATTGGTTGCATATTCCTAGATATTCAGAAGTGCAGAGTGACTTTTCTGACTGCCTCCTAGCAACATTCTAAATAATCCCACTACATACCAGCTGCATTCGGGAGCTAATACGCCACCAGGAATGGGCAAGAACCATTCTAGGCGGGTCCATAGCACAAAAAGCATTTTAAGGACAAATGGAAAAAAATGGCAAAGAAAAATGTGACTGGGCCGGGACCCGGTCCAGTCAAAGTGTTTTTCGCCAATTTTTCAATTTGATATACAAAAATGTTGCAAACTGCTTACTGACTAAAATTACCAAAATGCAAATCTCAAAATTTAGTGGGCCTGATATTTCGATCCTAGCAGGACCTTTCTCAAAGGCAGAGTCAAAGGCTCTGCCTTTATAAAAGGTCCTGCTAGGATCGAAATGTCAGGCCCACTAAATTGTGAGAATTTTTCAATTTGTTCAAAAGTTCCCTGTCAGTTTGTCCTTGGTCTGTTTGAACTTTTATTTTAACGTCATTTTGAAACTTTCGCTCCGTTTTCACACCACTCATCGCAACACCGGAATTTGCTCGTCACGTGTAACGTTTCGACCCGTGTATTGTGCGATCGTTTCGCACTGCACACGGTATCGCGCTTTCAACACGGATAGACCCTATAGTGCCATATAACGACAGTGTGATGCTGCCACGCATGCACTCGGCCGTTATGTTACACGGGTCAAACTCAACCCAGAGACATTCACACTACAGCTTTCAACACGTGTCAGACTTCTCAACACGGGTCGATCGCTCTTTTAACCCACCTCCCGAGCTGGGTTGGTTTCAACACGTGTCGAGCGCTCTACACAGGTTGACGCCATGTTGAAATCAGGTAGTGTGAAAAGCTCAGTCTAGTGGAAAAGGGTCCGACCGTGTCCAACACGGAGATTTGTTTTCGTAGTGTGAAAAGCCCTTTAGTGTGCTGCATCCCTCTTCTCCAGACTGTAGCTAGCCTTGATGGTTGGCAGGCTGCTGTTAATGCAGATATACAGTAGACGCCACACAACCAAGGCCATTAGAATAGAACCCCCTCCCCCTTCCCTTCTGGGGGGGGAAACAGTTAATAAGTTGATAACCGTACAAGGTCCCGCACATCAGTAACCAAACTCTTGTTAGCATGACCCATAATCAGATCTTATTCCTTATGGGGTGAATTCCTCTGCCTATTTCCAAGTTGTCGGCAAACCGGGGTCGGTAAATATCGCTGCAATTTAAAATCCAGCCTCTTTTAAAGACTGGCCTCACCTCTACACACACCGCCACCACCTCGTAATGGATGGCTTCCATCATTAAGAGAGACATCGCAGGCCACATGTGTAGGAGGATAGCAGACACCCTTCCGTGACTTTTCCAACTGCGGGTTGCGCTCTGTTGGCTTGTGAACAGGTGAATGGCAAGGGAAGTGGATCTTAAGTGGATTTGTTATGTCATTACACGCTCAGCTTTTGCAGGGAGGAGAAGAGGGGTGAAGCAACCAACCAACCCCCATCCCCTCTCCAGACACAGACAGACAGACAGACACAGACAGACAGACACAGACAGACACAGACAGACACAGACAGACACAGACAGACACAGACAGACACAGATAGACAGACAGCCATTGACAGCCACAGACAGACACAGACAGATACAGACAGATGCAGATAGACAGACAGCCATAGACAGACACAGACAGCCACAGACAGACAGACACAGACAGCCACAGACAGACAGACAGACATAGATAGGCAGGCAGACAGAGACAGGCAGACAGAGACAGGCAGACACAGACAGACACAGACAGACACAGACAGACACAGACACAGACATACACACAGACAGACAGAGACAGGCAGGCAGACAGGCAGACAGACACTGAGACAGATAGACAGAGACAGACAGGCATACCGGCAGGCAGACAGACAGGTAGACAAACAGACAGACAGACAGCCCTTGCACTTGCTCATCTCAGCATGACGCGATTTGTGGCAGAGCTCATGGGTACACCCATGCCTAGCATAATTGGCATTATTGTAGGGCTGGGCAAAGGAACAAGGACCTACCAGAAACTTGACCGAGATAAATGGCTACCTGGTTCCGCGTTGTCGGATCTATTACCCGATGGAGGGGGGGGGATAGGATGCCTTTGTACTCTCAGAAGTAAAACAAGCACGCATTTATGTAGACCTCTTGCCCTCTGCCAAAAGAGCATCTTTGAGAACTCTGTGAGTGGACCCTTCCAGCAACCACTGTGAAGAGTCGGCTCAGTTTTCATTAACCACAAACGCTTTTACCGGTACAGTGTATAGTTACAATGTATCTCAAACTCAGGGGGGAATGGTTTACGCACTTTTGTCATCTCCCTCTGTCTTATGCACGATCGGCGCGCGCTTTTTGGCGACGCAATGTTTTGGCCTGTGTGGACACGACCCCCCCCCCCCAAAAAACAAAAAACCACCCGTTTTTGAATCCCGATTCAAATTGCGATTATTTTCATAGTGGGAATGGTCCTAGAGTGCAAAGGGTAGTCTGCAGTCTACACCGCACATGATCACAACTGTGCTCTGGGCTCAATGTACTAGCAGCTTCTGATGTGATTTCTTAGTAAAGTGTGTCCACATGTGGCTCTGACTGCCCCCCTCCTCCCTTCCACTCCTTATGCCTTACAAATTTAGAAGGCTGAGACCCCCCCCCCCCACACCAGCCACTCTACCCCCCCCCCCCCTTTCCCGAAAGAGAAAAAATGATACAGGTGTCCAACTTGCAAGATTGATATGTTGCCAGTGTGATGGATAGTATTGGTGGTTTCATAGTGAGGTGTTAGTTTGTGGAGTGTAGTCAGAGTATTGAAACCAGTACTCCCCTTTAAATCCCCCCCCCCCCCGATCACCCACCCCCCATCAAACCCTCACCTTCTCCTTATGGTGAATAAAGTGATACTTCCTGACCAATATTTGAGGTACTGGATATAACACCTGTCAATGTCAAGGTTTCAGTCTGTCTCTCTGTCTCTTCTTCTCTCTGCCTTTCTGTCTCACTTTCTCTATGTCTGTCATTTTTTCTGTCTCTGTCTCTCTGTCCCGCTGTGTCATCATGTGTCTCTCTGCCTCTGCCTGTCTATCTCTTGGTCACTCTCCCTCTCCCTTGCTAACCCCCACCTCTCTCCCTCGCTCTCCCGCTTGAACCATTTTCACTCTGGTGACTGGTGACTGGTGCCGTTATTGATTTGAAGGAAATCAAAGTTTGCAAATTGGGGCCTCAGCCCCCTCATGGTGGGTGCCCTCTACTACTACTACTACCGTTGCAGTCGTTGTGACGCAGGCCTTGCAGTAAGCGATGCTCAGCCTTCCTAGTCACCGTGGCCTAATCCTCCTTCCAGTGCATTTCCTGCGATCCATGTGCTTCTCATTTTGACCCGGGAGTTTGGAGGGGGGGGGGGGCTGAAGTTCTAATCAGAAAAGAATTCAGCTCAGGTCAGCTGAGCTCTTATTTTGCATGTGTGTGTGTGTGTGTGTTTGTGATGACTAGTAGCAGCAGCAGCAGCAGTAGTAGTAGTAGTGCGCTGTCTTAGTGAAAGGCAAGTGCGTAGTCAACAGAGAAATGATTACCGAGACTCTCAAAAGTCGCCTGTATCTAGGTTCTTCACTGCCAGTGCTTTAGGCTTGCATCTTCTATTTGTACGTTCACAAAATGAGCTCTGCAATGATGTACAATATGTACATGTAACCGTGATAGTCAGAGAGATATGAGAGGTCACTGGTCATTTTTTTCCCCTGTAATTATCTCTTTTATCTTAATTAACTCAAGAGTGAAGAAGGAATTCCGTGTTTGCTCAGCCATCTGCCTGATAGCCGGGTACATGTAAGGTACTGAGTCGGAAAGGGCAACAATTCAATGATTTACATTCTCAAAGTATATCGTAATGTATCTAGTTTGAAAGGAAAGGCAGTGAACATGTCGTCTTCAATCCTACCCCGGTAGTTGGACCTCTCTCAAAGGTCCTGCTACTTGTAGGTTCCAAATGTCAGGCCCGGTACTTTTTTAGAGATTTGAGTTTGGGTCATTGTTAGTCAGTAAGCAGCTAACACGATTACTATCATTACTCCACGAAAGACCCCAATACAACACAATTTGTAAAGGTCGAAAGATAACCTCAGTTTGTATGTTAAACCATTAAACATACCCCAAAACAACACAGTTTTTTGTTTAGCTCAAACAATAATCTGATAAAGAAAAAAAAAGGGCAAAACAAGTCACGTTTTTGCACCAACCTGTGAGAGATGAACAGATTCGGTTGGATTTTGAAATAGCGCCCTCATGAGTTTTAAACTGACTATGGATGACTGATTATAAATGTACCTGCATATAAATGTACATGTACATGTGTACATGTGCGCCCGCGGGGTTTACAATGTAATTTGAAACAGTTGTTGGCTTGTTTGTGAGGGCAGCGTTCAACGAACTGCACGAAAAAATCAAGTTTTTATCTCGCGAGATGAAAACTATTTGTCGGTGTTTGAGTGAAGATTTCTCGAAAAGTACAGCATCCCAGACCGTAAGATTTCGACACGAGGATTCTATCATGACCATCTACAAACTGTGTAAATTAGAAGGAAATCTGTGGACATCGATGTTTTCCAATCTTCCCAATGTGGTATTGGGCCTTTGAAGTCATTCAAAAGAAGCTTGCAACATATCTGTGCACTAATGGTACTTTAAAAAAAAAAGGGTTGGACTTGACCTGGATTTGAGTTCAGGCCTTGGGGGTGAATGCCTGAGCGCTCAAACCACCTGAGCTGTCCTATGGTAAGTGGCTACCCTAATTTTATGATGATGGTGAGGGTGCCAGTCAGAAGCGCTTTTTTACCAACCGACATATATCACCTCTTTTGAAAAGTGCAGGATTTTGAGGTATTGGAAATACCTGTCTCTCTCTTTTGTCCTTGTCTCTCTGCCTTCCTATCTCTCTGTCTCATTGTCTGCCTGTCTCTTTGTCATTATCTCTCAGTCTCTCTTTCTCTTTGTCTCTCTGTCTATCTGCCTTTCTTTATCACTGTCTCATCTGTCTCTCTGTCTCTTTATTTTTCTCTTTCTCTTTTCCTTATTTCTCTGCCTTTCTGTCTCTTTGTCTTTCTGTCTCTCTGTCTCTTTATTTCTCTCTTTCTCTTTTCCTTGTCTCTCTGCCTTTCTGTCTCTCTGTCTCATCTGTCTCTGTCTTTCTGTCTCTTTATTTCTCTCTTTCTCTTTTCCTTGTCTCTCTACCTTTCTGTCTCTCCGTCTCATCTGTCTCTCTGTCTCTCTGTCTCTTTATTTCTCTCTTTCTCTTTTCCTTGTCTCTCTGCCTTTCTGTCTCTGTCTCATCTGTCTCTCTGTCTCTCTCTCTCTTTATTTCTCTTTTTCTCTTTTCCTTGTCTCTCTGCCTTTCTGTCTTTCTGTCTCATTTGTCTCTCTGTCTCTCTGTCTCTTTATTTCTCTCATTCTCTTTCTCTCCTCAGTTGTTTCTCTGCCTTTCTATCTCTCTGTCTCCTTGGAAAGTAGATGATTTTACATTCATGGTCAGCAGGCATGGTGCTGCCTTTCATGTTTGATCTCATTGGACAGGGGTCGGGTGCGGGTGAGGATATTTCAATTATAAATACGCGAAAGAGAGAGAGAGAGAGAAAAGACAAGAAATACACTTTTTGAGGGTCAACAGGAAATGATGGAACAAGTGTTAACCCCTCCTGACAATGCCGAAACTCGGAGGTACTTTTTATGCCGCCAATGTGCTCCGAGAACTTACGGTGGGTCCATTACTGTCTTGTAGGGGTTCACTGAGTGGGTGACGCTGGTATAGGGGGGGGGGTAGGTAGAGATGGGCCAGATTGGAGAGGTGTAGAATTGGAAGGGCAAAGACCTAGCCCTCCTCGACACCCTCTGTCCTCACTGAACCCACCTCACACCTGTCTGTATAGCCCATATTCTGAAAGAGGGAGGGGGGGTGAAAGAGAGATTCCGTAGCCTCTTGTGTGGAGTGCTTCAGGGAGGTAGGGGAGGGGAGGGGAGGGGGGGGGGGGACAGCTCACCCGATTCCCTGCTTGTCATTTTTCGTAGCCATTAATTCAACCGGAGCCGGATGGGGCATGCAGCCGACAAACCAATCACTTCCCCTCTGACGGGACCGTGACCAAGTGGTCACGATTGAGCGCCGACGCACTCCTGTCAGAGTGACGCATTTGCGCACGCACTCGCTTGTATCTATCAGAACTATCGAGGGCGCACTTGCCCCGTAACACCCACAACGGCGTGGAGAGATCCCTCCCTTTCCTGATTGCCCTCACCTTATTGAAGGCTGCTGATGGACTCTTCACGGAGGGCTTGGTCAAGGAAAGAAGCGATGCTCAAACAAATCAACCGGTTTTCCCAGTTTACAGGCAAAAGTCTAGCTCCTCCCCCCCTCCCAGTGAAGTTATTGGGTTAATTAAAAGTAATACAAACAAGTTGCTGAATGCTTAATGAGCAAAATCTCAGAAATTGACGAGGCTGGATGTGACAAGTTCCTAGGAAGATCAAGACATCAGACACTCTCAATTTTTTACAATTTTGAACAAGAGAAGTGACTGGACTAGAGACCGAGTTCCGTCCTCGTGCCAACCCTTCCCATCCCTTTATCAGGAGGTCACTACTAAAAACCAATGGAAATATGGACTCTTCGGGTACATTTTGATTTTGAAAGAAAGACAGAAAAGCAAAGGCTTTTCCCTTTTTGCTGGGGCCGAGCCAGAAGAACTTTTTTTTTGGGGGGGGGAGGCAACTGGAGTGACCGAGTTCTCTCCAGTGGTGAAGCAGAAAGTGGATTCTGAGAAGGCGGGAGTGACGCCTGTTTTCGTGACGCACGGGGGCCGGGGCACCGGTTAGCCCCTGGTTGCATTGCGTGCCGCTGACTCGACACGGACCGGCCAGGACTGCCAACAATGGGCAGGCCTCCCTGTGTATATGGATCTCAACAGGTGGATGGAGAGAGAGGTAGAGAGGAAGGAGTGAGAGAGGAAGGAGGGAGAAAGAGAGAAGGAGAGAGAGAAGGAGGGAGAGAGAGAGAGAAGGAGAGAGAGAGGGAGGGGAGAGAGAGAGAAGGAGAGAGAGAGGGAGGGGGAGAGAGATAGAAGGAGAGAGAGAGGAAGGAGGGAGAGAGAGAGAAGGGGAGAGAGAGAGAAGGAGGGAGAGAAGGAGGGAGAGAGATAGAAGGAGAGAGAGAGGGAGGGGGAGAGAGAGAGAAGGAGAGAGAGAGAGGGAGGGGGAGAGAGAGAGAAGGAGAGAGAGAGGGAGGGGGGGAGAGATAGAAGGAGAGTGAGAGAGAGAGGGGGGGATAGGGAGAGAAAGAAAGAGAAGGAGAGAGAGGAGGGGGAAGGAGGGAGAGAGATAGGAGAGAGAGAGAAGGAGGGGAGGGGAAGGAGGGAGAGAGATAGAAGGAGAGGGAGAGAGGGGGAGATAGTGAGAGAGATAGAAGGAGAGGGAGATAGGGAGGGAGAGAAAAGGGGGAAGGAGAGAGAGAGAAGGAGAGAGAGAAGGAGGGGAAGGGGAAGGAGGGAGAGAGATAGAAGGAGGGAGAGGGGGGAGATAGGGAGAGAGAAAGAGGGAAGGAGAGAGAGAGAAGGAGAGAGAGAAGGGAGAGAGGGGAAGGAGGGAGAGAGATAGGAGAGAGAGAGAGGGGGAGGTAGAGAGAGAGAAAGAGGGAAGGAGAGATACAGAGACAGAGAAAGACACTCAAGTCAGTCAGCTATGGGACTGCTTTGCTGCACAGACTTGCATATACCCACAGTCTACATCATGTACATGTACATGTACAGGCATGGTATGCAGGATACCCTCTGACACATCACTTGTCTGTTTTTCCCTTTTCGATAATCGCGGGCTCTTTTGGAGCAGGGCCTCCTCACCTGGCACCGTCGTAACACAAAGGGCTCTGTCTGTGTCACTGTCATAGCTGCCTCAGCATGTGCTACCACATTCTGTGTTTGGTTTGAATGTGGCCAGGTTCGATTCTCCACACCATAGAATGATGGAGACAGTAACTGCTATTGACTTGAACCCGAGACCTTTGGAGTAACGTGCCAGCGCTCTTCCATCTGAGATATTCAGCCCTTACTGGTAGATGGTGGCCTTCCCTAATAGTCAACTAGTCTTTTCCGGGGTGGGGGCGCCAGTCAGAAGCGATTCAACCATTATACAGCCATATATCTCCAGGGATCACACCCTCCTTTCAATTTCATTCATGTGCAAGCAACCAATTGTTGGAAAATTTATTCACAGAAGTACGCCAATAATGTCTCCAAACGCTCCCTGACTTACATGGCCCTAATCTCACGAATCTCAGACAAACTAGAGGGCCTGATGTTACCATCCCAAGCAGGATCTTTCTCCAAATCAGAAATGTTATGCCCCCTAAAATGTGTGAGATTTATTCATAGAGTTTTTGTATAGGGCCTATTAGATTCGTTTCCACTGTTTCAAAATTAAGGTGATTATGTGGATCACGTTTTGAATTCTAACTCCACTTTTTGGGCGTGTGTGGACACAAATAACGAGATTGTAAGTGGGATTTGAATCACGATACAGACTCCACTGTCAGTGAGACTTTTCCAAATTTATCGCATTTTATTTGCGACGCGGTGTGTGTGGGAACGCTCCGCTGAATCACACCAGGTTTTTGTAATCCCACAATGCACTGCTCATGCTCTGACTGACAGGAAGTGCCGTGCTTTGTGATATGTCTCCCTGTGCATGGGCCACCCTCAAGGACACACCCAACATTTGACCATAACTGCTAACCTTGGCCTCTGAACGAGAGCAGAAAAAAACCCCCAGTTTTTGAATCACAATTCAAATCGCAATTACTTTGCACAGTGGCTTGAACTGCCAGGTTTTTTTTCTTTCATCCTAGTGATGTTGTGTGAATCAGCTTGGTGCCGTAAAGTTCTGACGGTTGAGTGGTTTTCTGTGGAGGATCATATGGTCTTGTGTCTCCTCCCACAGTTCATCCGAGTGATGTTGTGTGAATGTGCTTGGTGCCGTAAAGTTCTGACGGTTGAGTGGTATTCTGTGGAGGATCATATGGTCTTGTGTCTCCTTCCACAGTTCTGCCGTAATTTACAGAATCCATTTCAAGACTGGGTTGAGCTGTCAGGGGGAGAAGCCCTCCGATCACACCACACAGATTCCTCAGAAGCCAGGCACCCCGCGCTGTAGGGGCCTTGCACCACTTTGACCCCTGTTCACCCAATTCCAACTTCCCTCCCCATTTTTGTTTTGGAGAATCTACCTGTCACCCATCATGTCAAAATGTGGTCTCCCCTTACCCTTCTGCATAGCTTTAATCATTACATCTAAGGGCCACACTACGGTATGTCAACAATATTTACAAATCATTTGGGCACAGTTTACTCTGAGAAGCACTCTGACCACTGACCACCAATTATATGCCAGTAATGTTGTTTTCCTGCCAATTGGATGGGGCAGATCTGTGCCCCCCCCCTCTCCCAGATGCCACTATTGGTAAAGAGGTTGCGGTTGGGATCATTTGACAAGTTGGTCTTACTGTTGTTTGGATCGATCAGACATGAGGGCCTTGCAGTGGGCAAGCAGGCAGCCAACCATTCAGGCTGTATCTCTGGCTGAGTTCAGGCAGTTTCTTGGGCCACTAAAATGCATTCTTGGACGCCCCTTCTAAAGCCCCGTTTCCGCTGGACTTACTTTGGTCAAAGTATCATAGACATAACATGATGTCTGCGTAGAGGAGAACGTAATTCAATGAGGTTTTGCCCTCGCTCAACCTGATAAACACCGAGTGCACAGTGCACCAGGCACCAGGCAATGCATTGGGTGTTTATCACGTTGAGCGAGGGCAAAACCTCATTGAATTGGTCAAAGTTACCGAAACGATGGTTATTTTTCCCATTTTAAGTCCAGTGGAAACGGCCCAGTTAAATTTCCTCTTGGTTACTTTAACCGAGCCAAATGGTTACTTTTACCGGCCAACCTCTGCCCAGTAAAAGTGACCAGGTAAGTTTAACCGAGCTGATTAGTCCAGTGGAAATAAAACGCGACTCGTAAAATGCGACTCGCTAAAAAAACACATCCGGCCTATGACGTAACACGTACATGTACTATGCACAACGTCTGCTTCATGTCTCGCGCTAAATGTACAAATGTACATGTACACGTACGTTGTGTATCCGGCTGACACTTGACCTTCATGAGCTGTTATATTGCCAGCTCGGTTACTTAAACCATCGTCTTGGTTGAATTGACTGACTCAAAAGTCCAAGTGGGAACAGGGGGTCAAATAAAACATTTAGCCATCGTCTCGGTTAAATTCTAGTCCAGTGGAAATGCAGCTTAAGACCCAAGGTGGTTGGCAATTTTCAGCTGGATGACCTACAATGTACCCTGGTTGCTAGTACTAATGCTAATAATGCTCGTACAGCGCTGTCCTCAATCGTCTATTGTCCATTGATTTGGAATAAGCTGTGATGACTTGGGTGAACCTGACCTCTGACTTCAATGCTGATGAGTGACCTTTTTTTTTGTCCGCAAAATCCTGGCACAATCTGAATGTCTGCCCAACGTTTCTTGCACAAACTTTAAACTGAGGGTTAGGGTTGGGATAAGGGTTAGACTGGACCACCCTAACCCTGCTAACCCTAACCCAACCCTAGCCCTAGCCCTAGCCCTAGCCCTAGCCCTAACCCTAGCCCTAGCCCAGCCATAGCCCTAACCCTAGCCCTAGCCCTAGCCCTAGCCCTAACCCTAGCCCTAACCCTAGCCCAGCCATAGCCCTAACCCTAGCCATAGCCCTAGCCCTAGCCCAGCCATAGCCCCAACCCTAGCCATAGCCCTAACCCTAGCCATAGCCCTAGCCCTAGGTCTTGACCTTAACTCTAACCCCTACCCTAACCCCTACCTTAACCCAAATCCTAGGAGGGACTTTGCGCACACTTTAAAATCATCCTTTGAGAAAGGTCCTGCTAGGATCGAAACGTCAGGCCCACTAAATTTTAAGACTTTAAAATCATGATAGGTTAAAAGTTTGCAACCGGCAAGCTCAAATGTTTGCGTCTGACATTAAGAGGAGCGATCCGTAATGCCGAGGAGAGAGTGCTGTGTCAGTGCCATTCATCTCTGCAATGCAGACTGAGAGGTTTATCCGTCCTTACCCTCATTGGAGACTGTCACGCTGTGCTGCAATCAGTCAAACCCTTCAGACTCAAGAGATGTGGACACGGGGCACGGATGCAAACAAATAGTCTGGCGACATTCTCCGTTATCTGTGAGGGGAATCAGCCCGTAGGTCCTCCGGGAATCAGACCTTTTTCAGATCTCTTGCTGCTGAGAATCAGTGACTGTTGGCCTTGGAATTCACCTCTCTTACCCCCCCCCCCAAAAAAAATGTCCTCACAGCTCAGGGTCACTGGAGTACTTTGTGGGTCAGAGAAGGGTGAGTGAGAGGTTCCGTAACAACTTCTTAAATCAAAGATAGTTCACGATATTGGGAACAACCGGGAACGTGCAGCGCTTCAGTAAGTTTAGAGGAGTTTTTTTTGTTTGTTCAGTGGGCTGGATGGATCATGGAAGGCACAACTGAAGATGTCCTTGGCTGGTTGTCTGCCCTGGTTTGCCCTGGCCCTTTAGTCCTTGTGTACTCCATAGGAACGAGAGACGACTTCAGTTCTCGCTCTGTCTCTCTCAGCACTTCTGTCTCAGTGGGACAGCGCAGCTCTGCCCAGGCTCCAAGACAGAGACCCAGTAAGCGTTAGGTGTGCTAGTCCCGAGCTTACAGTACACACCCTCTCCTCACAAACAGTGCATCAACACCGGAGGTGGGAGGGGAAGGGGGAGGGGGCATGGCTTGCCTCACCTGAAGCACCTATAGTTGGCCAAGACACTCCAATCACCCCCCCCCTGAATGATCAGGAAGGTCACAAGATGACCCGCACATGACCTTGCCCAAGGGGATCCCCGCTTCACTATCAAAAAATAATCTAACTATTAACTCCAGAAGGAAATATCCCCTTCCCCCAGTTCTCTTTTTACTTGTGACTCAAAAGAAGCTTCGAAACCCCCCTCCCCACCCCCCCCCCCCCATTTCATTCTCATCCCCACCCCTTCCTCCCCCCATCCCTCGGGACACCAGACCCTAGGCACATGATATTCTGAAACCAATGCGATCTTATTTGGGGTGTCAATTTGCATATATCAGTTACCGGCATCTCATATCTCCCACTCTACTTTAAGACAGTTTCCTGGGCCAATTAGCTGTCAGGATGAGGGCGTTTAATCACGTTCCACTTGTCAGAGCTACTTTGGATGTTATTACAACCCTCTGTCTCCCCTCCCCCTTCTACCCCCCCCCCCTAACAAAAATTAATAACTGAAGGGTGGAAGGATAGCGCCAAGTGAGATTATATCATTAAACAAAAATGTTGAAAAACAAACTAGAAACTGGATTGACCCTGAAAATGTCTAATTGTGATTGAGTAGATGCGTGCCAAAACTGAGGTTAACAAGAGGCCAACCGATTTGAATTTTATTTACTTGACCGAGACTTGCCCGAGACCTTAACCTACCGGCGCTGTTAACATATGAGCTGTCCAGCCCTTAGGTGGCTGGCTTCCCAAATAAGGGTCGTCTCCACTGTTAACTAATTGCGATTTGGATTGCGTTGCAATATTTATTTATTTTTTGCGATCACACAGGCAAAAAAAACGCGATGCAAAAAATGTCAACCCGATTGTGGTTAGCAGTTGTATTCAAATGGTGTGTGTGTCCTGGAGGGTGGCCCATGCAGGGAGATATATACCACAAACTAACACAGCACTTCCTGTTAATCAGAGTAAGAGCGGTGCATTGTGGGATTAAAAAATGGGTGCGATTCAGTGGAGCGTTCCCATACACATTGCGTCGCAAATACGCACGCTTATTCGGAAAAGTGTCACACACAAAAAAGAAGTGGAGTTTGACTCACGATTCAAATTGCGATCCAAATAATCACGTTTATTTGTCAAGTATCTTTACTGGGTCGGGGGATTTAGATCCCCAGGGATCATAGGGTTAGGCTAATAAATAGATGGCAAAGAGTTGATTTATTTTCCTGTTACATTTTTTTTACCCGGGTACTGTAAACTATACCGTGTAAAACTATGCACTATGACAGCAATGCACTTTTCACGAAGGCACTGTATTTCCAATCATCCGTATCAATGTCCGACATTCAAGTGGTGCAATTTTTAAAAAATGTTGACGCTGTAGAGAGAAGTTTACAGCTGTTTCATAAATGGGAGACAAAAATTTAAGGGGCAGGGGAGATGGACACAGAAAGATATAAAAGCAGCAATGGCCCTTGTGAAAGATAGGGAAAATTAAACAGCAATTGTATGTTTTTTTTGTCCTTGATTACCTGGTACTGCCAACGGTAAATCTTTGCAGATGGGGCATTTTGTTATATTTCATGTTTGGCGCAAACAATCTTTGTCGTTATTAGGGCGATTGTGGTTTCCTGACACATGGGCAGACGCACGCTGCCCCGATAAATCTTGCCCCTGTTTGGTCTAGGCCCCTGGAGTTCACAAACTCCCGACAATCAGCGCTGGTCGGATGGCTCATCCGGGCTATCGCAAGGGATGCAGGAATATCAATAAATACAAATTGAGAAAAAAAGAATTACAGTATTGATTTAACATCCAGACAGGGCAAGTTAATATCTTAGTTCTCTGTCTGTGGTGTTGCGCAATTTAGTGTCTAGTTTGTTTAGGTAAGACTTAAAGGTGAATGAAACCCAGAGAAAAAATAGTGGCTTATGTGATTGGGTGTTAAAAACAACCTACAATTACCTATGTGCTACTCACCTACGAGTTTCACAAAGAGGGAAAAATCATGGTCGAATTCGCGTTCCCGCAAACCGCCATATTTTCGAATGGCCCGTCAGTCACAGCGGGGGGTATGACATCACAACGGAAAACTCCCTCATGGGCTCGGACTGATGTACCCCTACTACATGTACATGTATATACTGCGTGCAGTTATACACTCACGAGCTGAATGATGGTGCACTGCCAGGCTTTTGGATGTCAAACAGCTCTCTGTACATTTTTGAGATTTGCATTGAGGTCGTTTAAAGCCGCGTTTCCACTGGACTTATTTTGGTCAAAGTAACCAAGACGATGGTCACTCTTCCCATTTTAAGTCCAGTGGAAACGGCCCAGTGAGGTTAGCTTTTGGTCACTTTAAACTGAGCCGAATGGATACTTTTACCGGCCAACCTCTGCCCGGTAAAAGTGACCAGGGAAGTTTTAACCGAGCCGTTTAGTCCAGTGGAAAAGCACCACTCAGTAAAATGGCGCTTGATAAAATGGCCGATGACATTGCACAGAGACTCCCCACTAGCGCATGGGAATGGGCTGTCAGGGAAGCATCCAAGAAACTGATTGCAGTGCAGACTCAAGAATCGTACGTCATGCCTTCGAATCTGACCTGGGGTTTCTTTTTGCCCCAAATCTGTAGCGAGCCAAGAGTTTCTTTGTGGCTCCAATTCTGTTGCTTTTCCCCTTCAGGCTTCTGTTTTGGGGGTCTTTTAGCCCACGCCGCAATTATCTGTCATAGGTGAACATGATGTAAAAGTCCTTTTCCTCTTCAGGAAGTTTTTTATTTCGTGCGGTATCGATGTCATTTTGTAACCTCAAATGCCATGCGTAGCGCCCTCATGAGCCGTTATATTGCCAGCTCAATTACTTTAGCCATCGTCTCGGTCAAATTGACCGACTCAAAAAGTCCAAGTGGGACCGATGGTAGGATTGAACCATTTGACATTTAACCATCGTCTCGGTTAATTTTTATAGTCCAGTGAAAACGTGGCTTTAGTCTGTAAAGGCCTTTTCAGACGTCGCTGAAAAAGCTTGCAAGTCTTGAGCAAATGTCTTATGCATGTGAAATCTTACAAAAATGCCATCGTGTTAAAGGTAACCATGCTTATTGAGAGCGACAGACGTCCCTGGTAAACCCTTGAGAGATTTTGTCGTAGGTCTGGACCTCCGCCAAATCTTCTGCTAGCTGAGGATTTCTCACGGGACCCTTGACAATCGATCGTGTGAAGGCAGGAACTGTTTATTGTACAACGTCCCATGCTATGTACTAAATTCTCTCTCAAGCCTTGCGAGTTTTTTCAGCGTAGTCTGAAAAGGGCTGTTACTCTATATACTACATGTATTTCTAGAAAGAGATGACTTTACATGGCGTCTCCGCAAACTGTCCACATAGTTGGAGTTAGGCTGAGAAACCCCCCCCCCTCCACCCCACCCCCTCCGGCTTCCCCTCCCCCAGCATCACCGCCATCATTGACATTCCTCTGTCTGTGTGTTTGACTAACCCATTTTTGACATGCATTTTTATCGGCGGAAACTGTGAAAGCCAATACGCAGGAGTGCCCGCCAATGGTGAGGGGGGAGGGGGGGTTGGGAGTGGGAACTAGGTTGGGTCATCTCCTCCGGTAGTCTGACTCCTCATTGTATCATTTAGGAGGGGCAGGGAGAGGGAGGGAGGGGGAGGGAGGGGGAGGGGGGCCACCCATACCATACCATACCCAGACACCGGCATGCCAAGGGTGATTATTTAACAAAAATGTCGGCCACATTAACACAGTACATTTTAAAGGTGCATGGAAAATGGATGCGGTGAAATCATGCCAACAGCCTTTTCACACTACAGAGAACTTTGCTATTTCCCCGGGATTTCCTTGCCCGGGGAAATCGAACCCCCCCCCCCCCCTAGCGACGATTCGCCCATGTTGCTCACTTCCAGGGAAAGTTTGTTCCCTCTCGGATTGGCTCTGTTGATATGCGATTCACGCTACTGATCGGTTTCCCTGGAATCGTGGCGTCCGCACTTCGCAGTAACGTCAGTGAAGATAAAGGTTGAACTCGGCGTGCACTACGAGATCATGAATGTGGAACCAATTGACCAAATGTGAAATACACTCGGGTATTAAACTTGTTTGTGTTTGTGTGACCCCTCTGTTTATTGACTTGGTTGATTGACTGCTTTAGAGCCGTTTCCACTGTCCAAATAATCGGGTTTTGAATCGCAATCCAAAAACCGGGGCGTTTTTTTGGCTCGCGTTCCCACCGTCCAAAAAAATCGCTTCGCCAAAAATCACGAGCCGATCGTGGTTGGCAGTTGTGATCAAATGGTGGGTGTGTCCTCAAGGGTGGGCCATGCAGGACAACTTTTTTTTTTTTCGTCTTCGTCAGTACTGCCATGCAGGACTTGGCCGCCAATATTTATCTGGGCCATCAGAAACCTTAGTCTGGTAGCCTGGTCGGCTACAAATTACCGAGGAGCAAATTACACACAGGTCTATGGAGACCACTAGCCACTGACCGCATGCAGGCTATTCCCGTAGACTGGTGTGGTTTTTTTTTCCTTTTTTTTCGCTGGCCGCAACCAATGCATGCGGACACGGCCTTTGCTGAAAACAAGATTGAACTGTCTTCTAAGTCTTATCTCTTCCGAGCACTGGTACCGGCTTAGTTAAGTAGATACAGTGACACGGAAGCCAAATGAGCGATCATCCCATCCGGTGCAACCACAAGGATGGTATTCATTTAGTATCATATCCCCCCCCCCCCCCACACACACACACACACATGATGATCGGCCAGACAGGTACCCTGACTCACCCCGTGCCACCTCCTGTAAACACACGGATGGGCTCACCGTCACCTGACCATGAGCCGGACACCCATTTTGTTTTTCATTACTCTGTGATTAACGACCTCAGATATCACTGCCCGGGCTGGAGTAAACTGGGGTAGAGTGTCAAAGAATGCCTGGCGCTAAACAAAACCTGCTGCTAAATGTGCAGCAGAGAGTTCTGCAGTGGTAGGCAAGTGATGTATGGGTCCTTGTGCATGGGGATGGACATCATCTTCACCATCTTCACCTCTCCTCATCTTGGTTTCCTCACCTCTCCTTCCTTCTCTATTATTTTCATCACTCATCACCTTCACGTTTCTCATCCCCCTCATCCTCTGACCTCCTCATCCCCCTCATCCTCCCAATCCACCTCCTCATCTCCATCCTCTCCATCCTCTCCATCCTCCCCATCCTCCCAATCCTCCCCATACTCTCATCTTCCTCCTCCTCACTCTCATCTTCCTCATCCTCCTTCGCTCTCCCCATCCTCCCCATCCTCCCCATCCTCCCCATCTTCCCAATCCTCCCCATCCTCCCAATCCTCCCAATCCTCCCCATACTCTCATCTTCATCCTCCTCACTCTCATCTTCCTCATCCTCCTTCGTTCTCCCCATCCTCCCCATCCTCCCCATCCTCGTCTTTCCCCTTCTCCCCTCCTCCCCTCTCCTCCCCTCCTCCTCCTCCCCTCCTCCTCCTCCCCTCCTCCTCCTCCCCTCCTCCTCCTCCCCTCCTCCCCCTCCCTCCCCCTCCTTCTCCTCCTTCTCCCCCTTCTCCTCTTCCTCCTCCCCCTGCCCCTCCTCCTCCCCTTCCTCATCCTAGTCATCACCTCATTCTCATCCATCAGTATAATTCTCAGGCCAAACTATCTTCTTTTATCTAGCTGAGACAGCTCAGCGACTAGTCACTGGTTTTTCATCTCCACACGGACAAAAGCAGTATTGACCCAACTAGGCAGCCTCTACCAAAAACTGTTTTGGTGGTAAACCGCACTTGAGTGATCCCTTTAGGTTTCTCCATCTTCCGATGCACCACCCCCCCCCTCTCCTCCCTCTCGACCTCTGCCTGAGATCGATTTGGACATGGGCGAGCATACTGAAAAAACACTAGCAAGAAACCGGAGACAACTGTGGGTGTCCCATCCTCAGTGTAGCTGTGTTGTCTGACTGGCAAGGACATAGCCTTTCATTCACTCTCCTGGACTTCTTCCAAGATCTTCGCCCCCCCCCCACACACACACACACACACCTCTCCCTCTCTCCCTGCCTCCTGCCTTACCTGCCCTGCCTGCCCAGTCCGACTCGTGATTCATCCCTGCTGGAAAAAAAATGACAATAGAGCCCCCTCTAATGTTTAATCTAGCCCATCAATTGTGTGCGCATGCACAACACCAGCCGGGCACAAACCCTGTCCGGAGGTGTTAAATCAAGACGCTGTGATGGTTGTCAATAGGTCTGAACAATTTCCTCCCAAAAGAACAAACTCCCAATAGCTAGACAGTAGACAGTTCTTCCATGCTTTTTATTTTTTTCAAGGAAAAAGAAAGAAAGAAAGACACAGGGCAGATGATGGTGACAGGCTTCTGACTGGCGCCCTCTCGCATGCAGCAGGTTGACAAAAA
>OX465102.1:24963603-25046103 GCA_949987565.1 Luidia sarsii | reverse complement strand
GGAGGGCAGGGACAAATTTCACCCAAAACCGAGGCCTTAAATCTTGGCATCGGTGTTGAAGGTAAACTGTCTTCAGGCGGTGATGGTGGTTAGTCGGGAGGTCTTTGCAGGATGCCAGCAAACTGACCGAAGACCCCTCTTTGTTTACTGAGGAGCTGATTTCAAGGCCTCCATTGATTGCAGGAACACTTTTCTGGTTTTTTTTTTTGGGGGGGAGGGGGGGGAGGGAATTGACATCGGATATGCAAATCATTTCCGTTTCTGTTAGCGCCTCCTGGGGAGTTTTATGGTCAACAAGACTCCCAGTCTTCCGGCAAACCTCAACCTCATCCACCCCCCACTCTGCCTGACTCCTTCGGTAGAGACAAGAGCTGAGATATTACCCAAGTGCTATTCTGACACCCTTGTCAGTAGCGTCGCCAAGCCGGGTCCACCCCATGTGTGCACTCACCCGGCCAAACCGATCCCAATGAAAGCAGCCCCCTTGTGCAGTAGGGGAGACAGCTCGGACCGGAAGCGTAACCAAAGCGGGACGGCCGGAGGAGAGGATCCCCGAATGACTCAATGATGCTTTATTCTCTATCGGTCCACACCCGCCCTTAACACCACCATCTCCACTCCACCACCCTCTCCTCTGAGGGGCTCAGATGTTGGCAACGTTGACTGCACTCTGTTTGTCTGACAAGTGCACTTTTCGGCTAGCACCACCCTGGCAAAGGGTTGATTAATGCCCCTGTTCACACCAAGGAGTCACTGTATCATTTTTTGGGGGGGAGGGAGGGGGGTCATTTAGTCTGGTTCCCCCCCCCCCCTCCCTCATCCTTTGAGTTTGGGCTTTTGTTTTTCCCTGTGTTTATGACCAAGCTGAGTTGAGTGTTGACTGAAGTGGGATGGGGAATTTTTTTTTTTTGTGGGGGGGGGAGGGGACATGGAGGGGATAGGCCCTCTCCCAGCGTCTCAGATTTTGTCCACCCTCAACCTCACCCTCAACCACCCCCAACCTCCCCCCCTTCGATCTACCCCACCCTCTCTCCCTTGAGAAAACAGAATCAGTTTCAGGTCAGTATAGGGCCACAACTCTGAAATAGACTCGGAACAGTCTAACATTTTTTTTTACTAGTCATGCCATAATGATTTACAATCCCAAACACATGTACAGGTACTTGCTATAGTACATGTAAGTCCCTCATAATTTAACATCTTCATTTAAGTTGACCCCCCCCCCCAAAAAAAAAAAAGAATTTATGTATTTACCTATCCATGTTAATAAATATATATTTCAAAGAGTTGAAACATACAGCGATTCTTTGATTTCATCTCAAGACTTCTGGAATGGAGATCAGGCTCCCCAATATCTCAATGAGTCAGTTGAGGATAATCGGTCGGTCAAGCAGTCTGGCGGTCCAGTGGTCAGTCGGTCCGTTACTGCGTTAGTCAATCAGTTGGTCAGTCAGTCAGTCGATTGATTTCATGAGTATTCATGAGTATAATCAGTGAAATGCACAAGCGCAAGGGTTGTCCTTATCAATATCAGTCGTATTTAGACGAATGAGATTGACCTGACTGCTATCAGAACACCACACCTGTGGCCAATATTGTTTCCAGTCCTGTTTCCGTGGTAACCTTTAAACCGTGGGGGCTCCTGAGGCATCTTCAGGTGCATGGCAGTGTGACAGTCCCTTCTGAAACCATCCCAAATGCCCCCCCCCCCCTGAAGTGGATTTACTCGAAGACCTACATTGATCCGGACAATAGCAGTAGTCAATCTGAAAAGAAAATACCATTTACCCCTCGATTAAGACTTACTAGAGTTTGGGGGGTGTCAATCTGCACTGATTTATTGCCTTAGCCCAGTGACTGTGGGGTGAGAAATGGTATAAACCTAGAGCCTAATAGCACCGTGATTTATGGAAAGAAGGAGAAATGTATAGTGCTGCCATATATCTGAGGGCAAATATTTGGGGGGGATAATCCTCTTTTCCCAAAAGGGTCCTAAAGTTTGAACTAACCTTCCCTAGTGATATTCTTCTTAAAAAGTCTGAAGAGGGGGGTTTGGGTTTTGGGGTTCTTCTCAGTGCCATCCGGTGCTTGTGCTTGATTTGTTAAAGGGTGGGTTTCTTTTTTTCTCTCCCCTAGCTTGTGTGCAGAACACAGTGTGGCCTCTGGTGGGATTTTGATTTATGATACTGTAGAATTATGATTTATAACTGGCACAGTTGGAGCTCTGGCCTAAAAAGAAATGGGGGGGGGGGGGTGGTTGGCGTTGGGTTGGACTCGTTCAAAAGGTGGCTGACTCCATAAATTCAGGGGATCAGACGGAAATGGGCCATGAAGGGGTGTGGGGCGATACCTCTGAGGTATTTTTAGGTGTTCTGTGGGTTTCTGCGGAGGCCAGTTGGATGCGGTTCCTCCGTTTTGCGACGCGCTGTCCAAAAAGGAGTCGCTTCTCAGCATAGTTCTTTTCCACACACAGAGCAACTGAAAGTCGCGGCCAGTGCTAATAAAATTGCCGCAATGTGATTTGGCCCTTCTTGTACCAAAGGCCCCATGCCCTCTCTTCCATCTCCCCCTCTCCCCCTGCTCCCCCCTCCCCTCTCCCCCTCTCCCCCTCTCCCCCTCCCCTCTCCCCTCTCCCCTCTCCCCCTCTCCCCTCTCCCCCTCTCCCCCTCTCCCCTCTCCCCTCTCCCCTCTCCCCTCTCCCCCTCTCCCCCTCTCCCCCTCTCCCCCTCTCCCCCTCTCCCCTCTCCCCTCTCCCCTCTCCCCTCTCCCCCTCTCCCCTCTCCCCCTCTCCCCCTCTCTCCCTCTCCCCTCTCCCCTCTCCCCTCTCCCCTCTCCCCTCTCCCCCTCTCCCCCTCTCCCCCTCTCCCCTCTCCCCTCTCCCCTCTCCCCTCTCCCCCTCTCCCTCTCCCCTCCCCCCTCTCCCCCTCTCCCCCTCTCCCCCTCTCCCCTCTCCCCCTCTTCCCCTCTTCCCCTCTCCCCCTCTCCCCCTCTCCCCCTCTCCACCTCTTCCTCCAAATCAAGTCAAGCAAGCGTGACATTACCTGCCAAGACAGGTTTTTTTATTTTTTTGTCCATTCTGACCGCCCCCAATCACATCAGGTTTGGAGAGATCAGATTGACATCTCTGACATCCGAGAGATCTGTACTTATCCCCCCCCCCCCTCTTTCTCTCTCTCTCTCTTCATCATTATCTCAGCACTTTCTTCTTTTAATCCTCAATATACACACCAACTGGTCCACAATAGCCAGTTCCTGTGCTGGCTTCAGTTTCATTTGGCCTATAAATCCACACACCAGTCTACCCCCACCCCCACTACACCCCTTCAGAAGTTTTCATTAAGCGAGCTGACTCACACTTGCTTTGTATTCTATCACTCCCTCTCCCTCTCCCTCTCCCTCTCCCTCTCCCTCTCCCTCTCCCTCTCCCTCTCCCTCTCCCTCTCCCTCTCCCTCTCCCTCTCCCTCTCCCTCTCCCTCTCCCTCTCCCTCTCCCTCTCCCTCTCCCTCTCCCTCTCCCTCTCCCTCTCCCTCTCCCTCTCCCTCTCCCTCTCCCTCTCCCTCTCCCTCTCCCTCTCCCTCTCCCTCTCCCTCTCCCTCTCCCTCTCCCTCTCCCTCTCCCTCTCCCTCTCCCTCTCCCTCTCCCTCTCCCTCTCCCTCTCCCTCTCCCTCTCCCTCTCCCTCTCCCTCTCCCTCTCCCTCTCCCTCTCCCTCTCCCTCTCCCTCTCCCTCTCCCTCTCCCTCCCTCTCCCTCTCCCTCTCCCTCTCCCTCTCCCTCTCCCTCTCCCTCTCCCTCTCCCTCTCCCTCTCCCTCTCCCTCTCCCTCTCCCTCTCCCTCTCCCTCTCCCTCTCCCTCTCCCTCTCCCTCTCCCTCTCCCTCTCCCTCTCCCTCTCCCTCTCCCTCTCCCTCTCCCTCTCCCTCTCCCTCTATCTCTTCACCTCCCTCTTCTCTCCCTCACCCTCTGCCTCTGCCTCTCCCTCTGCATCTGCATCTGCCTATGCCTCTCCCTCTCCCTCTCCACCTCCCTCTCCCTCTCCACCTCCCTCTGCCCCTCCGTCTGCCTCTGCCTCTGCCTCTGCCTCTCCCTCTCTCTCTCCCTCTCCCTCTGCCTCTCCCTCTCCCTCTCCCTCTCCCTCTCCCTCTCCCTCTCCCTCTCCCTCTACCTCTCCCTCTCCCTCTCCCTCTCCCTCTCCCTCTCCCTCTCTCTCTCCCCCCCCCCCTCTCCCTCTCCCTCTCATTCTCATTCTCATTCTCATTCTCTTCTCCTTCTCCTTCTCCTTCTCCTCCTTCTCCTTCTCCTTCTCCTTCTCCTTCTCCTTCTCCTTCTCTTTCTCTTTCTCCTTCTCCTTCTCCTTCTCCCTCCCTCCCTCCCTCTCCCCTCCCCCTCTCCCTCCCTCCCCCTCTCCCTTTCACTCCCTGTCTCCAGTCTCTCTCATAAGCTTTTAAAAACTCTCAAACTGACTTTACGTCCTTGGGCAAGAAGAAGGAGGGAGAGGTGAATAGAGAGATACATGCTTGACTGATGCCAGCCAGCCATAAACCCCTTCTTGATCCTCTTAACTGACTGGTTGGGGTTTTTTTTCAAAGTGTTTCTTATAAATGTGATCCTCTACTCAGACTGGTCCAATAGGGGGGTTGGGGGAATGGGCCATTTTATGACTCACTGTATGTGAGAGAGATAGAGAGAGTGAAGAGAAGCAGAGAGAGAAGCAGAGAGAGACAGAGGGAGACAGAGGGAGACAGACATAGAGGGCCAGAGAGAGAGACAGAGAGAGGGGGAGATAGAGAGGGACAGAGAGAGATAGCGAGAGAAAGAGAAGCAGAGAGAGATGGAGAGAGACAGACATAGAGAGACAGAGAGAGACAGAGAGAGAGGGGGAGATAGAGAGGGACAGAGAGATAGAGAGAAAGAGAAGCAGATATAGACTGAGAGAGACAGAGAGAGAGAGAGAGACAAGGAGATAGAGAGGGGCAGAGAGAGATAGAGAGAGAAAGAGAGGCAGTGAGAGACAGAGAATCAGAGAGAGACAGAGAGAGAAAGAGACAAAGAGAGACAGACATAGAGAGACGGGGAGATAGAGGGGGCAGAGAGACAGAGAGCGATAGTGAGAGAAAGAGATGTAGAAAGAGACAGAGAATCAGAGAGAGAGAGAGAGATAGAGAGACAGAGAGTTAGAGAGAGACAGAGAGACAGAGAGATAGAGAGACAGACAAGGAGAGACATAGAAACTTAGAGAGCCAATAGAGAGAGATACAGGCAGAGAAAGAATCATGTACTTTTTACTATAGAGTGCTACCTTCTTTTTCTTCTTTTTTTCAATCTGGTTTATTGTGATTCATCTTCAGCAGTCCCTTTTTACTCATGAAAGAGTGCAGTGTCCAGTGTCGAGAGACAGAACACTTACATGTATTGCCCTGAGACAGCATTGAGTTACTGGCTTATTTCAGAGCCTGCCTCCTTCACAGAAGAGAATAATGGGAAGTAAATGGCGTACATGCATACAGTGTAGGTCGGTATAAAGTCCACAATGGTCCAGTCACCTTGCCTTGTGAACAGCCAAATGCTGGCACCGTGCATTATGTATGTAAGCCTACATTGGGGCTGCGTGTACTTTGAAAAAAGAAAAAAAACCCAGAAGGCATGTCTGGGTTGCCATTAGCCTTGTCAACGTGGTCTCTCCCGGTACAGCACCAGGGAGAAATCCAGGCCAAACGCGCGCAAACCACGGCACGACGGCACTACCACGCTGTATCCTAGCAGCTGCAGCGCACGCGTACGGGCGTGTTCTCCTGCCGGGGAAAAAAGGCTCGCACTCAACATGTATTGCACGCTAACTGCGGGTGTGGGACTGGTGTGTGCTAGCCATGAGCGGAGAATGGGGCTGCATTGCGCAAAGCAACATGCAGGTATCTCTGAATACCGGATTTAGACATTTCTGTATCGACTAAGTTGCCATTGGTATGGCACATGAAGTTTCCTTTGCAAAACGGCTTCATTTTGACCATGATTTGACAATGTGACTTTGGGGCAATAACAATAGAATTCTTTCACTAGAAAGCAGTTGTCGCGGGTTTGAATTCCACCCAAGCTGCCAATGATTTTTATGGGGTCATTTCAAGTAGACAGTCAGGCGAAGCGCTAGACATACATGTATAATGTGCCCTAAAGAGGAAACTTGTATGAAGTTGGCATTGCCGCAAACCGAAATTGTAACATATTGAACACAGCTTAAATGGAAGTCTATCCAGCATCGCCTGAAAATGGAGTTGCTGATTCTTTTCATAAAAAAGAAAGAAAACAAGTTTTTAATGCTGGGCACTCAAGTAGCCCT
Source organism: Luidia sarsii (assembly GCA_949987565.1). Classification (NCBI taxonomy): domain Eukaryota; kingdom Metazoa; phylum Echinodermata; class Asteroidea; order Paxillosida; family Luidiidae; genus Luidia; species Luidia sarsii. The sequence goes on along the minus strand of OX465102.1, from coordinate 25,039,773 downwards.
ATGAAATTGAGCCTGGATACTTATGGCAAACTGCATGTGGACTGGCTTTCCCTCCACAATTTCTGTTTCGATTTAAAAGAAGAAGGGGGGGGGGGAAATGACGAAGAAGAAAGAAGATTGTCCGGACAATTTAGTCTTCCGCAGCCCGTGAACATTCTGCTGAAGTAAAGGGATTGGAAACGTCAAAGCGTGTGCTCCCCCTCTCTCTCCATCCCTGGCTCAAATGGGCCGTCGAATCTGCGTTTCCAATCCGCCCTAAGCCGTTTCAGCTATTTCAATTAAAACCAACAAAACGGCCCAATGCATGACCAAAAGACTTGATGGCTTGTCCGGCTATTTGGTGATGGTTTAGCCTAGGCACCCCCCCCTCCCTCCCCCACCTAGCTGTGTCCCAAGCTAACTTCGCATTCCGGGAATGCTTTGCATTGTTCTCTCTCTCTCTCTCTCTCTCCCCCTGTCACTATACAATTTAACCATTTGAAACTAACACCGATCAATGTGGGTAATCCCTTTGATTAAGCTCCAATCTGCCTGTCCCCTCCACCCCTACCCCCTACCCCTTCACCTACAGGCCTCGATAAACTCACCCGTGGTCTACTTCATATTGCCTCCACCAGACGAAGCTCTCAAGAACAATTAAAGCAAGGGATGAATTGAGTCTCATTCTTCAACTCATCAATAGATTTGGAGAAGGTTTTTTTTTTTTTTCAATGTCTGTCTACTCACTTAGAGCAAGCGACTCCCAGAAACTCCACTGATCTGTCCAGACCACTGCTGGTCACTTCCATGTTGTCTGGTCTGGATTTTTTTTTCTTTCTTCATTTTAATCTTGAGGTTTCTTGTATTGGTTGCTCCAATTATGTGATTTGTGAACTGTTTGATTGCCTTATTTCTGTCAATTCCGGCCCGGTTGGGGAGAAGGGGGGTTGGAATGAGTGAGTCTGAAGAAGCCAAGGACAAATAGCTTTACCCCCCCTCCCCCCCCCACTCCAACATCCCCCTTCCCTGGTGGCAACTACCCAGCCTTTACCCCCCCCCCCTTCCTCCTCCTTCCTCTTTTCAGCTGCAATACCTAGGCTCTGTCTCATCTTCGTGGATGGACTATCTCACAGTGGTCTCGGTATCACCTCTTGACAGACAACCTCTTCCCCACATCCCCCTTCCACTCTATTGTGATCTAGCCGGCAGTGTCCAAATCCTGAATAGTCTCACGAGAGACCATTCCCGCAACATCAATCAGGTAGCCCTGTAATAGTTTTAGTGGATTAAGGAAACCGCCGAATAAATATTTTTCTTGAGTGGGTCCACACTTTTTGACTCATTGAGGGTGGTTTGGAATGGATGTGGGGGGGGGGGTTGGTGGTTGTGGTACATTCCACAGTTAGCGGTAGGATACAAAAAAGGAGGGGGGAAACAGAATAATTCATCAGAGCATTTCTCAAACACATCTACAGAGGGCAGCAGACATGAATCCTTGTCACTGCTAAGGTTGCAGAACACAAGCTTCCACTACAAACCCACCCCCCTACCACCTTCAAAGTGAAGAATTCCTCACCCAAAAGTTTCTCAGGTCTTGGCACTTCACTCCAAATTGTAGATCGGACCCTCATCTCTCATTTTATTTGCAATTAAGCTGATTGGATTTTTTTTGCTAGTTACTCCCCCCCCCAAAAAAAAAAAAAAAAAAAACACCCCCACACCAAAATGTGTAGTCATCCAAGCCAAAATTCTGCAAGGATTTTGTATACCATCCCTCCATTTCCACAGCCAAATACGGCCTTGTATGTTCCAAATTATAAACAAAATTGAACTTTGAACCCATGGGTTTTCTTAAGCTTCACTTATACTACAATATATCATGAAGTAGATACAAAAAACTGTTGCAAACTGCTGACTGACTAAAATGTCCTGCAATGCGTACAATTTCAAAAGTTAGAGGGCCTGACATTTCAATCCTAGCAGGACCTTTCTCAAAGGCAAATACTGTATATCAGTCAATTAGACTCCGAAGGCCCCTTTGTGGATCCACACTTTATGCCCGGAAGAGCCATCTTGGATTGATTTAGTGTGCTTTGTGCAACCCTAGACTATGGAGGAAGGTCATGGTTCGGAAAAAGGTACTGTAGCTTCTCAATTTTGGAGGGTTACCAACTTACCAGCAAGAAAGAGAAGTGAGCCCTAAGCAAGGAAATGAGAGATGGTATCCTACTATCCTTAACAAACCAACTCAGTCTCTCAATGAGGTTCTGCCCTTGCTTGACGTGATAAACACTGAGTGCTCAGTGCTTTGCCCGGTGCCTGATAAAAATATTTCAGGCAGCTCGGGCGGGTTTTGAACCTGTGACTCCTGATTTCTAGTATGGACGTCTTAACCACTGGACCACTGAGCTGGTCGAGGTCGTGTGGTGGATTTGAATAATGTATAGCGGCGGGTAAAAATATTTCAGGCAGCTCGGGCGGGTTTTGAACCTGTGACTCCTGATTTCTAGTATGGACGTCTTAACCACTGGACCACTGAGCTGGTCGAGGTCGTGTGGTGGATTTGAATAATGTATAGCGGCGGGTACCGCGTTGCATCATAAATTTGAACAAAACATCATGTTAAAATCTATGATAACTCAGTCTTGAAAAAAAGTTTGAGTGTTACAGAGACCGCGGCAATTACTCGACTTTGTGAGGTAAAACCTGAAAACCACCTTCAGCTTTATCACTTACATGTAGATGATATTTTACAATATTCACCGGACTCAGAGCCCCGTCCCGTTTACGTTACGAGTTCAGTCCGTACATGCCTTATGCACAGCATGGGCTGGCCTGACGAGTAACGTTACTCATGGCCGGGTGCCTTGCGATTGAGCAAAAAAGAAATAAAACGATCAAACTTACCCTGATATTTTCACGTTCGGAGATCGGTTGGAAACAAGTGAAGACTCACATAATCATTGGTAGTTTAACTGCACGTAGCAGCAACACACCAATTTGGCATGACCAAAAACACTGTAGTTAAGGGCCAAAAAGTCATGGAGTTCGGTTGCCTACTTTTGTACACAAACATATGGCTTTTTGCACGTTGCGCATGTGCCTCGATGTATTTCATGCCCCCCGCGGAGAAATATGCTAATTAGGGTCAAAATTCACTGGCGGAGCGGCCTGTAAACTTGTTTTTTCTCGTACTTCTCAAAGAAACCAAACATCGAATCACACAAAATATCATTCACTATTTCATACTTTATTGGTTTATTACATGAATAATGTTTTTATTTCTTCAATTTCAGTAAATTGTTTTGTTGATATACTTTTAAAACAATGAAATCTTTGTGAAGAGCGAGAAAAGAATGAAATAAACAGAGTCTTTAACTCCTCTGCAAAAGAAAAAAAGATATATAGATAGATAGAGAGAGAGAGAGAAAGATAGAGAGAGAGAGAGGAGATGCAAAGAGATATATAAAAATAGAGAGAGAGAGAAACACAGATGGATTGGGAGACAGGCACAGATACAGAAGGATAGGTAGAAATGGAACGAGGCAGTGATAGAAGAGAGTGATAGAAGACAGTCAGACTCACAGACAGACAGACAGACCATCAGAGAGATAGAGACAGAGGGAAAGACAGGGACAGATAGAGAAAGGAGAATAGAGAGACAGAGAGAAACTCGAAGAACCAGAGAAGTACCAATATATATATTCAGAGAGAATGAAAGACAGAGATACAGACAGAGAGATAAAGAGACATAAAGGGAAAGGGGGCAAGCAAGTGGATGCAGCCCTCATGCCAAGTCCCGTGGGGCTCCAGCCATAGGCTCATCTTCCAGAGTGTGGCCAGTTATTATTGCCGCTACATTTTGCGCCTGGGTGGGTCTCCCCCCTCCAGCTAATATTGTCTGAGATTCGCTTCCGGTCGGTGAGAGATGTTCTTTTATCTGAGGACTTGGGGAGTAGGGACAGGGAGTCAGAGGTAGAGAGAGAGGGGGAGGAGGGGTGGGATGGGTCTTGATGGGATGGTTAAAATCCCCCCTCGCCCCTGTAGCTGGCTGTCAGGAGGATTATCAAGTCTTAACTTCTTTACCCACCGTGGCTTGCCTTGTTCCCCTTCTCTCTCTCTCTCTCCCCCCTTCTCCCATCGACTGTTTGTTGGCGAAGTCACATGCCTGACTGATTATATCCGGTGTGCCAAACTGCAGCGACAGAAAGAAATTGGTGGCGGACAATGTAATGCTGATTTACCAGTAAATGGCTGTTAATTTTGAATAGAAATTGATGACAACATCAGATTTAGCAAGAGCCACAGCAACTGCGATAAACATAAGTCATAACAACAGCAGCAGCAGCAGCTACAGCAACTGGGACAAAAAGGGCAGTATTAGCAGCAGCAACAGCAGCAGGAGCAATTTGGCAGTGTTAGCAGCAGCAGTGGCAATTTGGCAGTATTAGCAGCAGCAACAGCAGCAGGAGCAATTTGGCAGTGTTAGCAGCGGTAACAGCAGCTGTAGCAATTTGGCAGTACATGTATTAGCAGCAGCAACAGCAGCAGTAGCAATTTGGCAGTATTACCAGCAGCAGTAGCAATTTGGCAGTGTTAGCAGCAGCAACAGCAGCAGGAGCAATTTGGCAGTGTTAGCAGCGGTAACAGCAGCAGTAGCAATTTGGCAGTACATGTATTAGCAGCAGCAACAGCAGCAGTAGCAATTTGGCAGTACATGTATTAGCAGCAGTAACAGCAGCAGTAGCAATTTGGCAGTATTAGCAGCAGTAACAGCAGCAGTAGCAATTTGGCAGTATTAGCAGCAGCAATTACACTGTACATAGTATTAGCAGCAGCAGTAGCAATTTGGCAGTATTACATGTAGCAGCAGCAACAGCAGCAGTAGCAATTTGGCAGTGTTAGCAGCAGCAACTGTATCAGAGCAGCCAATACAGCAGCAATGGATGCATCAGACGCAGCAGTCCTCTGCAACAGCAGCGACCGTTCCATCAACAGCATAGTTACATTTGCAGCAGCAGCAACATCAACGATGAAACCGAAAGGACAATTGGCAGAAGTGGCCTGACCAATTTTCTCGGAAAAAAATAGAAATTTGATAAGCAGGCATTTTATAGATGATTTCATACAGTCGTGTGTCATTTTTTAATGACTCCTACATGGACTGACCTGCTTACTGTGGTCTGGCATGCACGTAATTTGTCCGATGGGGTGCTGTGTCAAAACATTCAATAAAAGCTGTGATTTCACCGAGAACTTTGGGAAGGTGATGGACAAGGAGAGGGCAAGAGGGAGAGGGCCAGGTGTATGCCTACCGCAAACATTCTTGTGAGTTCCTAAATGTACCTTAGGAAAACAGATTGCCGTTATGTTCCTGCTTAAAGCCAAGGCCAAGAAAGATCATCGGGTGCGGTTGGGATGAAGATTTGCTTTGCAACCTCCAAAACTGTATACCAATCTTTTTGATTTGATATCTTGGCCTAGCAATTTATTCTTCTTTTTTTAAGTATTAGATGCTTCTAGTTGTCCATCTTGCACGGCAGAAGAATAAAGCTGGCAGGTGCCGCAGCATTCAAAAAAAATAAAAACGCTTGCTTGCCTTGCCTGATGAAAGCATCAAGCTGCTTGTCTGCACCGCCCATGTCCTTCTTGGTCTCGCTCTCAAATTCGTTCAGGGAAGTCATACTTATTTATCATGTAGACCCCCCTGTCAGTTTGGTCCTCCCCCCCCTCCAGCCCCGAAATAAAAAAAAAGGGAAGACGCTAAGTTGAGCAAAATAACCATACCACTCAGTTAAAAGAGAATCGGTTACTTGGCTGACTTAAGAGATTAACCCCTGACAAATCCGGCACTTTCCTTTGTGGTGGTTCTCCAGAGAACTTCCCCCTCGGCCCCTTTTTCCTTACCCCTTGTCGGCCCTTCTTTAAAGAGCCCCGGCGACCGACTGTCCATTGATCGCAGACATAGACAGCTAATTGTTTCAATTAAGCTCCATTGTCCCCAGAACAACAATAAATCGAAAGCTGTATTGTTCCGGCTGCCTCTTTTTTTGTAAGTTTTGCCGACTCCCTTATGCCCTCTTTCAAAACTACCCCCCCCCCCTCCAGCCCCCCCCCCCCCCTCCACGACCCACCGCCCCTCTGCCCACCCAACAAAAGGCAGCCCCTGTGTTCCTCCGGTCCGAGAAAGACCCAGCCGCCGTCCTATAGAAGTGGCTCATTCTTAAACAGGTTTCATTTCAAGATGACTCTGGATGAAATGGAGAGTTTTTGCTATATACAGGGGTGCAGGTGGGTTTGGGGATCGGGAAGGGAAACGGAAGTCGGAGAAAGTGTAGAAGTGAAATGAGTGTCTTCAGCATTTGCTATCACAATGAGTGGCTCCTTAAATGAATTTACCTCAGGAGTGGCTTCTATTCAACCATCAGCCCCCCCCCTCCTCCTCCTCCTCCTCCTTCCCTACATGGTGGTCAGGATTTCTTGCCTCAACCCCTTCTCAAAAGGGCTTCCCCCACCCCTCACCCCCTCTCTTCCTTCTAGATTGTCGGCCATCGTGGGCTTTGTTTCATCAGATGGTTCACTCTTTGCCGCGGATGACTAGGACAGTCAACGCTTTCCTCTCCCGGCTTCCGACTAACCCATGTTTCCTCCCCTGTAGGTCTTCCCCTGAAACCGAAGGAAAGAAAGAAAGAGTGAGGCAGTGAGGGAGAAAGAAGGAGAGAGAGAGAGAGAGAGGGGGGGGGATGGGGGATAATCCGCGGCTCTTAATCCCCTAATCTAAACACGCCATTCATCCCCCGACTGCAGTCAGACAAATTACTCATGCATCATTTTCATCTGTGAGTCAAACTGCTCGCGAATCCCTCAAAGGAGACTTGGGAGGGAGAGAGAGAGAGAGAGATAGAGGAAGTCAGTTAGAATTTGTCTACTGGTAGTTAACCACCCTCCCCCTCCACACACACACATACACACACAGACCAATCCCAGCCAAATGTCATCAATTGTAACAAAAACACTGCATGCTCAGGCCCAGTATTAGACTCCTCTTTTGGAGAGGAAGGATTATCGATATGTTTATCGATATAAAGGGTCACAATTTACATGTTGCCAACTCTTTCATCTTTCAACTTTTTCCTTTCAACTTTAATAAGATGATTTCTGACTGATGTGGTGTTTAAAGCCCCTACACAACATTGGTAAGATCGAAAAACAGAAATGTTCACAGATTTACATGAAACCTATTCAGTTTGAAGATGGTTAAAGTAGAAACCTCTAACTGAAGTATTTCTACCTAAAATTTTGTATTTTGGGAGGAACGAGTAAAAGAAATTGTTTACGTCTCACTGAGATACGAACTATTTTTACGGCGTTGAATGCTGCATTTTCACGATTTTCTCGAGACTCGGTTGGCGGATTGAGCTGAAATTTTCACAGGTGTGCTATTTCATGCATATGTTGGATCAGACAACGTATGGATGCTATTCTTTGACCTCGACCAATGTTGTGTAGATGCTTTGACCGAGCACTGCACATTGAGCCACTTTTCAATGCTCGTGACCTGCCACACAGCAGTTTTTAAAAAAGGTGCCGATCTCAAAACTCACTATGCACAATCGGGAATAATAATATACATGTGTACCTGTGAGATTAATCAATAAGAGTACATTGTGTGTACAAGCGAATCAAACTTGGGACAGACGGATGTCTGTGTGGCTTTTGTCGTGTTACATATTGTTTTGTGGTAGGCTGAAAAGAGTCTTTGTTGAACATTTGGACAATAGTTGTGTCTGGATTTGGACTGCCTGGTGCATAGCAACACCACGGGCGCTTTGAATTTGGAGGTCTCAGCGCAAAGTGATTAAAAAGAAGTGGCTGTTGAGACCAACCTTTTCATCAACCACCCCCTAATGAAAGAGTGTCATCTATTAACAATCATGAAATGAAATGAAAAAAATTGGCAAAGAAAACTTTGACTTGAACCCGAGACCTCTGTGTTAGCATACCAGCGCTCTCCCATCTGAGCTATCTAGCCTTTAGATGGAGGCCTCCCTAAATACTCAGCTAGTCTTGGCCGGGGTGGGGGCGCCCTTTGTCACAAATGTCACCACTAGACCCGAATCTGTCTAAATGTAAATATTTACCCAGGTTTGTTGGCCTACCCAAATTTTAGAGAATAACCTAATTTTGTTCAGACTCAAAATTTTGTTGTAGAAAATAGCAATAGATTCTTTAATTTCTAATTACCTACATATAAATACAATTAAATTTATTACAAAGGTTAATTTTTGAAATTATGGTTCGAAACATAATAGGGCCGTTCCCACTACACCAAATAAACGTGATTATTTGGATCGCGATTCAAACTCCACTTTTTTTGCGTGTGGGGACACAATAAACGCGATTATCCGTAGGATTTGAATCGCGATTCAGACTCCACTAAGAGTGAGATTTTTTCAAATAATCGCGTTTATTTGCGATGTGTGTGGGAACTCTCCGCTCAAATCGCACAGGTTTTTTTTATGCCCACGATGCATTGCGCAGGCATGGCATTTCCTACCAGCAGCTCACTGCCAGGAAGTGCAGCACAGGGTTTGTTTATGTTCGTCAGCAAGTCCCGCCATTCCCGCTTGTGCAGCACGACCACATGCTAACCGCAATCGGCTCGCGTTTATTTGCGACGCGATTATTTGGCCTGTGTGGACACGACCAAAATAAAAAAATAGGGTTTTGAAACGCGATTCAAATCGCGATTATTTTCGTAGTTGTAACGGCTCTATTGTTTTAGCTCAGCCGATAACACTGAACAATTTCTCAGAGCTCAACGCATATATACCGTAATATGGTTGGCTCTTTTTCTCTGATGTGATGTGATGTGAACAGTGGTCCGTGAACACACTCCGCAATTCAAAGTTTTCGCAAACGAGTTAGGACTCAGAGCAGGGGATCAGGCTTTGTCTCCATTTTGTACGTGCAACAGGATGCTGTTGGCTTCAGTTTTGACGATCACCTTTCATTGTGGAAAAAAAAACCCAATTCCTAAGGCTTCATCTTCCACAAAGAAACCGCAAGCTGTGATTTTAGCTTTTGACTTAACTGAGATAAAGCTGGAGGCAGAGCTGGAGGCAGAGGGGGGGGGTGGGAGAGTCATCCAGAGCTTCATCCACTTTTTGTGATCTGGAACTTCAGAAAACAGGAGCAGGATCCCTTGGAGATAAACATACGGCAGTTAATTGTTAAATTCTTCTGACTAGCTTCCCCCAGCCTGACAAAGATAGCATACTATTTGGGCAGGCTGCCATGTAAGTCTTGGCTAGCTCAGGTGGTAGAAGCGCTGGTATGTTAAATGAGACATCTCGGGTTCCAAGTCCTGGTCCAGTAAAATTGTCTCTGCCATTATTCAACTTTGGTTCAAAAGATGAGTCATGTTTTCCCCTTTTAAAAGGTATACAGAAATCAAAATTAACTTGGGGTTGAATAAATCGGTATTGTTATAAAAACCCAATGTGTCTATCCTTTTTGAGACCAGAAATGATTAATTTAGCAAACAAATGCTACATTTTGGTCCGAAAATTGTGCGCCCCACTTCGGAGACGAACGTACTACATCACATACAGAATGTGTGGTCGGCAATGAGGTTGTGCGCTTTGCACCGGCCCTGCATTATCTCTATTGTCTATCAGCCGTAAACACCTTACTATCGTATGCACAGCAGAGTGCTTTATCATCTCAGCATTTCGATCCCCTCGCTCGGCTGCTTTTGGTCTGTATGTGACGTCACACCCTCAAAGGGGGAATTTTTGGGGACCGGGCGAACATGGACTTTTTCCAACGTGAAATTAGGTGCTAAAAAAAAAAAAAAAAAAAAAAAAAACCTGTATTGATTATATTATGAACATTATCTAAGAAGAGTTTTTCGCTCTTTTTCAAATCCTATTTCTGTATACCTTTAATATTTATTTGTTTAAAAAAGAAATTCCTCAGAAGTACCACCCTGTCCCATGCCTGTAAACCAATCTACATGTATCTTGAGCCTCTGTCTTTGAGGGTAGGCCCTGCTACATGTACATGTAGGATAACAAAAATACAATCAAGCCTTGGAACTTCTTTTTCAAGATTGGATTCAGAGATGCAGGGGTTCATCTTGGCTTGTCTGTCTCACTCCCGTGCAGGCTTAGTGTGGGCCCTGTGATTTACTCGCCAAAGCGATAACAACAGTTCCATAGGGTCTTGAGGCGAAACCGCAGTCTATCGGTGGTTTGGTTGGGGCCAATACAAGGGGATGCAGATATTTTCGGCTGCCAGCTTGTCACCAGAATTTTTGTAGATGGGAAGAAAAGCATCCTGGTGTACACGGACTTGATGTCAATACACAGACTTGAGGCTAGCATTTGGGGCTATCTGAATCTGTTCGAACGGGCCTGCAGTGCTTACCACCAAGCTTTGAATTACTTGTATTGTTTCACTTACAATCCATGGGTAGAAATCCACCCATGGATTTCCACCCTCATTGGTAAAGTCATCCATGTTTAGATTACCCGGTGCACTCAATGCAATGTCAATTTAGGCAATATACAGTGTGTGTGGAAGAATGACAGGGATAGTGTAGGTCTGCCTTTGCGAAGGTTCTGCTAGGATTGAAATGTCACCAAGCAGGTTGCGACATCTCAGTACTGCTTCGGAGTCAGTAGTGAGAGTACCGGTAGCTGGTTCTGTGGCCATCATCTCAGCAGATAGATATACACGTACATGAGATCCCGACCTCTTGAACCCAGAACCATGCAGAGCATTTGTTACATGTTTGAAGGATGGATACCTGTACATCAGTGGGTGAATAATCACCCCATGTATACTTTGTCTAATTCTCACCTTGGCTTGCCTTCATGGTGTTGACCACCACCCCCTCCTACCCCACATTTGTAGGGGTTGAGTATAACGCAGCTGAACATTCCCCTCACTGGCTTAGTCAAGTGGGTTGCGTGTCAGCTAATTTTGTTTTGACATCCTTCGCATTGTCTTTTTTTTTTTATAAATACATCTACTATGTTGTGGCCGGGACCCTAATGTATCAATGCTCCTTGCCTAACTTCCTAAGAACAGGCCCTTGTGGATCTCTCTCTCTCTCTCTCTCTCGCTAAAAAAATAAAAGCCCAACAAAAACAACACCGACCTCTGTCCTTTGTCGCTCCACTTTTGTACTTTTGTTTTCCCCCCTTCGCTGGTACTTTCGCCGTGTTTGCACAAGACCCTTTCAAAATTGACGTCCCACTGTATGGTTCTAAGAGCGCCAGTCGCAGATCAACCGTAAGAGTCTCAGCTCAGAGAAGGAAATGTTTACTAAGAAAACTTACCCAGTCTCCATTTGCACTATTTTTACCCCTTTTTTTTTTTAGGGGGACGAGGTCCCCTTTTGACGCTAGAGTACCAGAGATGTCTTAAGATGTACGTGTTCGAAGGACTTGTTGCACAGGTTTTCGGGCACGCAGAAGACCATTTCTTATGGGAGGAGGGCTCTTTTGTGCTTGTTTAAAGGTTGAAACAGTGCAAACCACATCTGTATTTTGCTTGCAATGACTGACACAAAGCATCTTTAGAATGCTTTATGAAAGATGGAGTTCAGAAAGAGATTCAGAATCCTTGCCTCATGAATGGTTTGAGATCGTTTTGCCTTTGAGAAAGGTCCTGCTAGGATGGAAACGTCAGGCCCTCTAACTTTCGGGATTTACATGTAGATCGTAACTTTTTTCAAAAGATTTTCTTGAAAAGTATGAATTGATGAATGGCCACTGCTTTCACACTGCAGATGTTTTGTTTTCCCCGGTGATTCTGAAGGTGGCCAGACATTTTGGTTAAAAATCCTTTAAAAAAATTATAAAAAAAACCCGAGAGAAGGCCTGATGTTTTGATCCTACCAAGACCTGTGAGATGTGGGAGAGGAATAAGGACAGCATAAGGTTGCCAAAGAAGGAATATTTGGTGAAGGGGAAGATCAAACTGATCAAACTCCAAACTGCTGGAGATGATCAAGGAGAAAGTGGAAGGTTTTCAGTGGTGCCTTGTAAAACATCTCTTTTGTGACGGAATGTTGCTCTGAAATGAGCAGGTAACCGGAGAAAGCTCAAAGAGTTGGAAGCAAAAAGAAAGTTCATTGGTAAAGATGTTTGAGCACCGTGCTAGTCACTTCCCTCCTGGATGTTGAGGCCATGCGGTTGCGCGGAGCAAAGATGCTTCATCCACAGCTTCTCTCTACCGAGACAGATGGCTTCATTCCAGCAACCATATTACATGTACAATGTATTTCTATATGCCCAGTACAGTCACATCAGAATATGCAGAGAAAGAAGTGACACCATGCGGTTTTTTTTCTTGCTTTGTGAACGACCCAAGAGCTAAATTCCTCTACCAACTCTGAAATTTCCATCAAATTATTTCGAACCGGTTTAAAAGAATACCGGGGATAGTCAAAATCAGCCATCGTTGACATTCTTGTTCGTGGATGTTAATAGTTAGCGAACAGGCCAGCTTTTATCCGGCCCCAACATTTGCTAAGATTTCCATCCAAGCATCGCTGCGCTTCCAATAGCTGCCATTTCTTGCCACAATCAATTCTTACTCTCTGGCCGCATGGTCACATTGGGATGCTTCTGTGTGTAGTTTGTGCATGCGGGTGCCAGGAGGACAGAGGGAACGAGTCAATAGTTGCCGTCAGAGGCAACTTTCAAAGTTATAAATACCGGCGTTTTTTTTTTTAATCAACAAAGAAGGGAAAGGAGGAGGGAGATGTTTCAGGGAAGAGTGCGTCACCGCAGACATTCCTCCATTTCCGTGGAGACGGGATTCTTGGTCATCTTCGTTACGTCCGCGGCGGTCTAACCCAATAGTAGGGACCAGACCGGTAATTACTCGCCGACGCACTTAGACACCCTGGCTGTTTGCAGTGGACGGCTTCTGGGCCTGCCTGACAGCGAGGGGCGGCTGGTTCTGTTGCACCGTGACTCTGGCAATTTGCACGCCCACACAATGAGAGAGACACCCTCCTCCTCCTCCTCCTCCTCCTCCTCCTCCTCCTCCTCACCTTCTCTTACGTAAATGAAGTGGAGACTTCCCCCATTGTCTCCACCCCGCAGTCTGAGTGTGCGTGCGTACTTGCGGTTAAATATAGACCTGTGCTGAGTTATTGCATATCTGTCCGATTCCACACCCACGTCTCTCCTCAAACACGGAAGGCTAGATGGCAGGATGGTGCCAACCGACATATATTAGGAGTGTCGCAATATTAGTTTGGGGGAAGGTTTTTTTTTTTTTTTTTTTTCCTCCTCTTTTCATTGATGTAGTAAGTGATTGCTCCACTCACCTAATTGTGTTTGCACTGGCGCTGTTATGTCAGGAATGTTAAACCTTAGCTCGGCTGCACTCTGCCAGAAGTTGGGAGTTCTGGCTTGTCTTGGCTTGCCTTCTCCTATAGATGTACTTTGGATAGGAAAGGGCCAGAGAAATTAGAGAAGTTTGCATTGTTTTGGGGTGGTTTTTTTTTAGATCTGTGAAAGGGCCAACAGACCAGTGATACATGGTGTATAGTCCTTTTCACACTACAGGGCTTTTCACACTACAGAAAATCTCCGGGTTGTAGATGGGTCCAAGTCATGACAACCTGTTCACACTGTAGGAGTTTAGCATGGCATTGTTGACCATGTAAAATGCTTGACCCTTGTTGGAGCTACATGTACATGATCAGGAGGTGGGTTGAGTGCAGTTGACCCTCATTGTAAATTGTTCACACACGTTCAGACTGAATGCCTCCATGTTACATTTCAACCTGAGTAAGCACGCCTCCTGTCTAGTCAACTTGCAGGTATTTAACACATCTGCATAGAACAAGCAAAGTTTGTACACTTTTTCTGATTTTTTTCTGACCCATGCTCGACCAGTGTAAAACAATCAGCACAATACATGAGTGAAAACTTACCCATGTAGTGCAATAGCTAATTTTCTGTTGCGTAGTGTGAATGCACAGCATGATTGACCCTCGTCAAAATTTGGAAGAGCGGGGTAGACCTATGTCAATTTTGACACGTATAAATGGTACTGCAGACTTTCCACATTGTGATTCCACCTTCAGGCCTCATCTGATGGCAGTTTCCATGGGACTGCCCAGTGCCCACACACACACACCCTGCCTAGCCCTTGCTCATTGCCCCTGCTTCTTTGTTGTCAGTGTCTGTCTTGGCTACCGTGAGACTTGACACCGCTCATCTAAGTCAACACTCGCTCACTGAGGGCAGCATTCTGTCACTTAGACTTCAGCAAACAGACGGAGACTGCAAAGCCATGATTTTGTTTCTTTTCAGTCTGCGCGACACGTTTTTGCAATTATTTGCATTTGCAAGGCCAAAGTGAGACAGTCTGGACCATTCATCTCATCCTCCCTCTTCCCCTCCTCGCCCTTCCTCCTCCTCCTCCTCCTCCTCCCCCTCCCCTCCTCCTTCCCCTCCTCCTCCTCCTCCCCCTCCCCCTCTTCCTCCACCTCCTCCTTCTCCCCCTCCTCCTCCTTGTCCTCCTCCTCCTCCTCTTCCTCCTCCTCCTCCTCCTCCTCCTCCTCCTCCTCCTCCTCCTCCTCCTCCCCCTCCCCCTCTTTCTCCACCTCCTCCTCCTCCCCTCCTCCTCCTTGTCCTCCTCCTCCTTGTCCTCCTCCTCTTCCTCCTCCCCCTCTTCTTCCTCGTCCTCCTCCTCGTCGTCCTCCTACCTCCTCATCCTCCCCTTCATCTTCCTCCTCCTCCTCCTCCCCCTCTTTCTCCTCCTCCTCTTCCTCCTCCTCCTCCTCCTCCTCCCCCTCCTCCTCATCCCCCTCATCCTCCTCCCCTTCATCGTCCTCCTCCTCCTCAAAATGTGCCAGGCCTGTGTGCAGTGTGAGCCCTCTTTTTGTTCCGATGTTTGCTACTCACCTACGAGTTTCATAAAGAGGGAAAAATCATGGAATTCGGTGGTCGAATTCGCGTTCCCGCAAACTGCCATCTTTTTGAATGGCCCGCCAGTCACTGCGGGGGGTATGACATCGCAACGGAAAACTCCAGCATGGGCCTGGACGGATGTACTCCTACAACATGTATGCGTGCAGTTATACACTCGCGAGCTAAACGATGGTGTACTGCCAGGCTTTTGGATGTCAAACAGGTCTCTTGTCCTTGTTGGGAACTGCATGGAAAGATTTCCCCAGGTTTTTCCCACTGGCATTTTGACATGCAAAAGCCTGGCAGTACACCATCTCTTTATGAAACTTGTAGGTGAGTATACATAGGTAATTGTAGGTTGTTTTTAACACCCAATCAGATGAGCCAACATTTTTCTCTGGATTTCATTCTCCTTTAAGATTTTCACTCGACTCGTTCACTAGACCCTCACCCCCACCCCCCAAAAAAGAGAAGGGAAAAGCAATACTTCCTGTTTTCTACAGGAATACATCTCTATTTTTTCTTTCTCACTCTCCAATTGATTAGGACAAAAACATTACTCTACTACTGACTGCTGCCTCCTGAGCTGCCTGAATTTTTTTCAGGAGGCAATCAGCTGGAGCACTGTGCACTCGTTGCTTATTACGTCATTGAATCCCTCATTGAATTCCATTCCCCTTGATGTTGTCTCCTGAGTTAAGATGGACTATGAAGTCTTGAATAACTGGGGACATGTCCTTCGGTGAGAAATACCTTTCATTAGTGTCACTGTAGCCACTGTTGGTCAAATTCATTGATTTTTATTTTTTTTACCCCCTATTTATAGAGCCTCAATCTTCATCAACCATCAATTCCTCGTGGCTAAATATTATCAATAGGCACTCCATACGAGTATCTTGTCTAATTAAAGTCTTGCCTCGTGTTTTGGTGTCTATTTCCTTTTTTTTTTGGTAACTACGATGAGGTGATGCCAAGTAATCACTAATCCCCCTGCTGACGTGTTTAGCGGTGACGTTTACAATCCAGTCACCCCTTGAGTAAATGCCAGCCTTTTCCACGATATTGGTTTCCGCTAGCGGATGATATAACCCGCCCCCTCCCCCTCCCACTCCTTCCCCTCCACCAGTGATGTTGACACCGCGGCCGTTAATTAACTCCTGTCCGACTCCAGTCTTGATGAGAAAGTGGAGGGCCGGCCGGAGACATCTCGCCATCACGCTGCACAAACCATTAATATGATATGCGAAATGAACAGCTCTCGGTCGGCTTTACAACCACTGGAGACTTTATGGTGGATATCAACAGCGCCCTCTGCTGTTGGAGATTAGCTAGGTTCATTTTTGGATGATTTTTTTTTTCATTCTGGGGGCTGGACACTACATACGTTTCTACAGGCCACACTGCAAAATCTTGTCACTATGTTCAGTTATTCCGGAATGGAAGTTAATCAGTACAGTAGTGATGGGGGAAAATGTCCAGCTTGATTTGTGTTCTGTCAGATTCATTTGTGTTGAGCGTGTCATTTACTACTTTGATTTTACCCCCATGAAAAATTATTGTGAAGTCATTACCAGTTTCTGTGATAAAACCATTCATTTATATAGCTATAATAGTTATAGTTATATACTGGTAGTTATATTTCCTTACTTAAGAGGCTCCCATTTAGCTCCCCAACCACAGGAAGTGAGAAAGACTAACATAATAAAATAAGAGAAAAACCCTTGAGAAAGTTCCTGCTAGGAAATTTTAAGGTTTTGGTAATTTTAGTCAGTAAGCAGTTTGCAACATTTTTGTATATCACTTCATAATAAATTAAGATTTGAAAAATTGGTAAACTAAACTTTGACTGGACAGGGACTTTAACCAAAGACCTCTGGACTAATGTACCAGTGCTCTTCCATCTGAGCTATCCAGCCCTTTAGCTCAGATAGAAGAACACTGGTACGTTAGTCCAGAGGACTCCAGTCAACATTTTCAACTTTGCAAATTTTTCAAAACTTTTCCCAGTCCCCAGTTCCAAGTCAGTTTTTCCTTGGTTCATTTGAATTTTAATAAGATCATAATAATAATACCACCAATGAACCTAAACTGAGAATATTCCAGACTGCATACTGACCAGTACGACCTGAAACATACACAACTTATGAAGTGGGAAGGCGTGGGTTTGATTTCATTAAAACCTTTCGTAACTTATGACCAATCTCTAGGTGATGAGCGATGATGATGAGCAATAGAGCCTATCACTACTTATATTGGGTTAGTCATCGTAATTCTACGTTGCAATGTACATGTATCATAAGGCTTTGTGAAATCCACCCCAGCCGGTATCTGTAAACTAGTGGGACCTTTCTCAAAGGCGGAATGGCATGAGCAAAAAAAGTACAGTAAAGCTGTGTTCGCACTGGACTCTTTTTTTACCGAGACCGTGGGTAACATTCCAATGGGTAAATCTTACCGGCATCCGCACTTGGATTATTGACACGGATAGATAACCATAATGATGGGTAAAGCTTAACCGACTGACTACTGTAAACACAACATTGGTCGAGGTCAAAGAATAGCATCCATACGTTGTCTGATCCAACATATGCATGAAATAGCACACCTGTGAAAATTTCAGCTCAATCCGCCAACCGAGCCTCGAGAAAATTGTGAAAACAACTTCATTTGTTTCGCGAAAATGTAGCATTCAACGCCGTACTGTTCCGTTCCGAAAAATAGTTTACCGGTAGATCTCGGTGAGATGTAAACTATTTTTACTCATTTCTCCCAAAATACAACATTTTAGACACAAATATTTCAGTGTGATGTTTTTACTATACCCATCTTCAAACTGTATAAGTTTCATGTAAATCTGTGAACTTTTCTGTTTTTCAATCTTACCAATGTTGAGTTGGGGCTGTAAGAGACCTTATGCAGTACATGGTGTCACCACAAACCTTCCTATAATGGTCAAGTTACCCATTTGCTCGGTTAGTTTTCCCCATAATAAAAACGTCAAGTGCGGACATGGCTTTAGGCAGAGTGGTGGTAAGCTACCGATGACAGAGATGGACAGAGGAGGAAAGCTGGCAGACAGACAAGAGATGGGGGGGGGGTGAAATTAAAGGGAAGGTCAAGCAGTACAGAGGGCAGGAAGGAAGGGGGGGATGGAAAATGAACCCTCAAGTTCAGTGCTTTGATAAACTTCAATCCTGTTTAAGTGCGGGAAAACATTTCATTCTGAGCCCCGGATCAATTTGGGGGATTTTTTTGTTGGTTCCCTGCAAAACCCCCTTTCATGTCGATGACCTCGGTGCTCGAATTCATTAATTTTAATATGCGCCGTTGAGAAAGGTCCCGCAAGGATTTGAACATCTAACTTTCTATTTCTTCTATGTCGGTTCGCCATTTTAAATGTGACCTTTTTTCTTTCTCTCTTCTCCCCCCCCCCCTTCTTTCTTCAGCTCGTATCGGCCGTTTTCAGGTGCTGCCTGAGAAAGTGAAACTCATGCTGACAAACACACCACCCAAAAAGAAGGGCTCTGCTCAGTTGTTCAGAACCATCATGGACAAAGGTTTGTCGCGGGCATTCTACGTCGATATCTCTTCTGCTTTTTTCCAACTCGTCTGTGTCTCTTGGTAAACTCTTGAGCTCCCCATCTCCTCCCCAACTCGGGTTGTCAGGAGTTGCCTGTATGTGAAACTCTTGCCAGTTGTTTTTTTCTTTTCTCTCAGTCCTTTACCTTGAGTTTGGAATGTTCCTTAAAGGGTACCTGAAATAAAAAAGGAATATGATGTGCAATCGATCAGAGAGGGTATGAACTTCCATGTGTCAGTTTGTTTTTCAAATATAGTTATCATATTTTTGAGAAAGCAGCAAGATTCTCGACAGAAAACTGCCCCCCACTTTTCAACCCGAAAAATTGCGGCAGCGTACTAAGTAACCCCGTGACGTCAGCGTCAGAAAACAGAGCGCTGTGTGCACGACCTTTGCACCTTGGCTTTAGCCGACCTTTTGTAGGCGTTTTGGGTTGTCATAGAAGTGCTCACCGTGGTAATATCGACACACTATGCCTTTTCACTACCACGTGGCGAAATAACTTATTCGCTCTGCCATGTTTTTCTTGTGGACGCACGTACGCGTGTATACTATACGTGTGTGTGTGTGCAATCGATCATGCAACATTGCACTGCTGATGACATCATCACCTTATCTTTGGCCCGCATGCAAAAGAGGTTTTTTTGGGGGGCGGGGCGCGCTAAAGATTTTGTTTTCCTTTTTATGGTTGCTATTTAGGGGGTAGACATTAAAAGTGTTGAGTTTGTGAACTAGTTTAGCCTTTATTAAGTCTTACAAAAGTTTTCTCGAAATTAGGTTTTTTTTATTTTAGGTACCCTTTAAAGGCCGTATACAACATTGGTAAAGGTCAAAAGATTGCCAAAGTACATTCCAAAAAAGCAATCCTGCGAAGGTTTTACAGTAGCTCAAATGGTGATCTGAGAGAGTAGCAAAAAGGCCAAAAACTGTCACGGTTTTTGCACCATTCTGTACAGTAAGAAATAGTTTATTACTTGCGAGTACCAAACTATTTACTCGATGTTTGAGTGAAGATTTCTAAGGAAGTACATGTACTTGTACAGCATCCCAGACCGTAAGATTTCAACATGAGGATTCTATCATGACCATCTACAAACTGTGTAAATTAGAAGGAAATCTGTGGACATTGATGTTTTCCAATCTTCCCAATGTTGTATTGGGAAAGCTGGCAAGATGTTTGCAGTTGTAGCACCTTTGCTAGTCTAGTGAAGTGAGATTTGTTTGTGGATCACTGCCTCCAGAAACATACAGAGGTTGCCAACCAAAATGTCAAATGAGGGCGCTCTTCAACAATACTGATGACTAAGGGTGCAGAACACTAAATGGAGCTCACATAGAACACTGTACAATAACACTCACATTCAAAGTCAAGTATTCCACACCCAGAAGTTTCTCAGTTCTTGTAACTATACTCCAAACTGTAGAGTGGTCATTCATCTCTCATTTTCTTTTCAATTTTGGTGTCCTTAGAGTTCAGATTTTTTGTTTATTACCCCCAGAAAAAAACACCCCCAAATGATGTGTAGCCATCCAAGCTGTATTTCTGCAAGGATTTTGGGAAGGACCCCTCCACTTCTACAGTCAAATAGGGCCACATTTAAAGCCATATGTTTTCGAAATTACATACGAAATTGAAGAGTGAACCCCCAGATTGTCTTAGGCTTCACTTTTTCCTACAATATATAAATTATTTAGCCTGCAAAAAACCCTCATTAAAAAAAAAAGTTGTGGGTCAACACTTTATGATAATGAGCTTGGCGGAACCATCTTGGATGGAATCAGTGTGCGGCAACCCTAAGTGGGATACTGACATGTACATGTATATCCATGGCTCTTATGAAGAGCAGACATAGGATTTGCCTTGGTTTTGGATTTGACCATGGTATTGTTTTACTATTCACTCTGACTCTGGCTCTGACTCTGACTTGGCCATGGCTTTGGGTTGTACTCAGGGTTTTCCTTGGCCTTTTACTTGGTTGTGAGCTTTTGCTTTAGCTCAAAAGCTT
Source organism: Luidia sarsii (assembly GCA_949987565.1). NCBI lineage: Eukaryota > Metazoa > Echinodermata > Asteroidea > Paxillosida > Luidiidae > Luidia > Luidia sarsii. The sequence goes on along the minus strand of OX465102.1, from coordinate 25,019,263 downwards.
ATTTTGGCTCGGTATTTATGCTCAGTTGGTCCTTGGACAAGGCTCAGATGTACCACACACACCCGTCATACTGCAAATGGTTGTACACGTATTAACCAGCAGGCCTTTGACAGCACTGTGTCATTATTTCCTGTCCTCAAGATGTCTCAAGGCCCTTGTGTGGGAAACAAACAAACAAAGGAAATTGTGGGTTACGGTAATCTTTTACAATAATGTTTAAAAAGCTACACCTACTTTGTGTGATTTACGAACTGCTCTAGCCAGGTTTCCAACCAATTCTTGTTTGATCCCTGGATATATATGGCAGTTGATTGTTAAATGCTTCCAACTGGCGCCCCCACCACAGCAAAGATACTGTAGTTGACTTTTTGAGAAGGCGGCCACCAGAGGGCAGGATAGCTCAGGTGGTTGGGCACCAGTGTGTCAAACGTGGTGGAGCATTGATATATTAAACCGGAGATCTGGGTTCATATTTCTGGCAAGTTTCCATTGCCATTTTCTTTTTCAGAACTTTGTATCACATAAAGGACTTTTATAAACTTGATTAATTTTTCCCTTTTCTCTTTTCATTTCCCATTCAGGAATCATTTCATATACAGAGTACCTGTTCTTGCTATGCATTCTCACAAGTAAGTTTTGGGTCAAACAAATTAACGGACAAATTTGAGAACTTTTGAACAGTTGTGAACAAGAGTAAAAAAGATTTTGGCTGCTAGTTTAAAGAAATGTTTGAAATTGTTTGTTTTTCTAACCCTGATGCCCAGGAAAATAGATTTCTTCTGATTTGAGTTCAGTCATGGTTGTTTGTGCTTTTGTTTTTGTTTTGCCTATATGCAGAACCAAAGGCTGGCTACGAAGTTGCCTTCAAGATGTTTGACCGGGATGGCAACAATCAGATTGACCGCAGAGAATTTCTGCTGGTAAACTGGAACTCATTCCTCCTGAACTTCCTCGTCCTCCTGTTCCCCCTCCCCCTCCTCCTCCTCCTCCTCCTCCCCCTCCCCCTCCTCCTCCTCCTCCTCCTCATACTCCTCCTCCTCCTCTCCTCGTCTTCCTCCTCCTCCTCCTCCTCCTCCTCTTTCTCTTTGTCCTCCTTGTCCGCCTCCTCCTCCTCCCCCCGTCCTCGTATATCCTTGAAAATGTTTCATCTAGTTGTGATTGACCCTGTTGTCGACATTTATAATCCAGTTGTATTTACTGGTGTTCCATTCATGCATTGATGGTATAACTATTTATTTATTTGAAGTGATATACCAAAATGTTGCAAACTGCTTACTGACTAAAATTACCAAAAACGCATATCTCAAAATTTAGTGGGCCTGACGTTTCGATCCTAGCAGGACCTTTCTCAAAGGCAGAGTGATTTATTTATTTGTCACGCATTTCTTGTCTTTTGGGAAATTTGCTGTCTCACAGTAAATGACGCAACAGTAAACACAGTGTACGACAATGTGCCATTAATTTGCATAGACGATACAGTAGGTGATAATTTTTGATGGTCTCCATCTAAGGGCCGGATACCTCAGGTGGTGAGAGCGCTGGCACGCGAAAAACCAGAGGTCTCGGTTTCAATTCCAGTGAAATTTTTCTTTGCCCTTTTTCGAATTTTTTGAAAGAAGTGATTGCAAATGTTTAACAACCGAATTACAATTGTCGTTCTTTCTTTCTTTTGTTGACCCCTTTCCTCCACCAAACCCCCCCCCCCCCCACTCTGCAGATGGAAGAGATCTTCCGCAAGAAGTCGGAGAGTGAGAAGGGGGACGAATTTGTGAGTTTGATAAGCAAATACCGCGACTCAGAAGCCTCCGTATGTATGGTGCCCCTCTTTCGACAGTGCGCACACGGCAGGCCTCTGTGTTGTCTTGGCCGGACTCAGACTCTGACCAAAATTGACCGAACTTGACCAAATTCTATCAAGGAAGGGCACTCGCATTCACTCATGTATCATTTTCAATTGACGTTGGGGTTTTGTAGCTCTGATTTTTTATGAAAAAAAAGGTTTTCCCATTGTTTTTAACTAACCTGTTGAGAATTTCATCGTGTGCTCTTCCGGTTAAAACTATTTTTTTTATATTTTTGGTTAAAATTTGTTTTTTAGTGCTTTTTAATCTTTTTTTGGGGGGTGGGGTTGGTGACTCTGTTTCATCTGAAATTCTTTTCAAAGATTTCATTCGGGGCATGAAGGAATTTTTGCACGCAAGAATCTCTTGTTGTCAATACTTAAGTGACGTGGGCTCTTTCTTTCCCTCTATCTTCATCCTTTCATGTCTCAGTTGAATGCTGTTTTAATAAGAACTCCCTTCTCACTGCTGAATGAGGAGGTTTTTTTTCTTTCTTTGGTTTTCCTAATAATCTTTCGATATTTCCTCGTACGCCATCATGTCTTTGACTAACACACTCTCTCTTTACCCGTTGTCGTTGAACTTCACAGAGCTGGCTCTGCACTGCTCGTTTGGTGGTGTTTTTTTTTTCCTCGTGTGTCGGAGTGGTGGGGGGTGGCTTTGTATGGCTGTGACCATGGGGGGGGGGAAACGCCGTCTGGCTTAACTGGTGCCCTGCAAGCAGCTGTGCAGTCTTGTCGTGTTTGCTTTCCTTTTGGATAGAGTAGCCAGTGGCTTTGACAAAAGGTGCTGCTTCCTTTGTACAAAAAAAAAGAAGAAGAAGAAAAGGGAAATGAAAAGAGAGGAAGGATTCCCCTTGTCCTAGTCAGTTTGAGCAACACCAGGCTTTGTGTGTGCCACTTGTTTATTTAATTGATTGAGAAACAAAAATTGGACCGTCTGTTGGCTGTCTAATCAGTTGCATCCCCAAATTTTGGTCCTCTGTGTCTGGATTCCACAAATTTCAGCAGTATATGATCCCAAAACTGCAAGATATAGTCATATTTCTGACTGGTCATACCACGCACCAGACGTGTCGTTGTTGCTTTACATTGCTGGGCAACATTATAGGAAACAACTTGTTGCTTCACAGATGTAGAATCACGTGATTCGATGCCATCTTTGCCAGTATTGGTACAAGTGAGGTTCCAGCCTACTCACATGAGGTGTCATCCAGGCCAGGTTGGAGTCCTGTGCTGTGCGGCACAATTCTCCACCATCCTGTCTTTTGTGGAATCGTTCCTGACGCTGAACCTTGCAAATTCGAGCACAACGGTGCCGTGTGCCCTGCATTCATGGCAAATTTCTACAATTCACAAAATCTGTCGACGTAAAACCTTCTTCTGGCGAGTGAATCAGCCACATGAAATGGCGTGATACAACTGTTTGGACAACCGGGATGACCCAACAAAATTGCATTGGTTTGATTTCAGTTACATATATATTTTGTTTTTGCTTTTCATCCATCGCCCGTTTTTGTTTTGATTTTTGTTTGTTTGTCGTAAATTGAATTGAAAATTGCCCGTGGTCATTTTGCCATTCTGAAAACCCTGGCTGTTCTCCCCAAACCACCCTACACTGCAACTGCTTGACTTGTTGGCTTTGTTTTCGTGCATTGTTCCTTGCATCTTGGGTTGTGATTTGGCGGTTCATAGCCACACGAAATGGTTCCCTCATTCCCGTTCAGCTCGGTGCTGTGAAAGTCTGCACACTTCATCGCTCCGTGCGATGCCAACCAAAATCGAGATTGCTGAAGAGGAAACCCTTCGTTATGAGCGCCAGAAATCAACCATGCATGTTTCATTTCATTGTGTTGTGGCATTGTACACTTCATATTGTTCTAATTTCTTCTGCAAGCATTTTCCCTTTGCCTTTTATTAGTGGAAATGTATTGTCTTTTTCTTTGTTTCCTCATACTTTTTAATTGGGTTCTCTGCCATTCCTGTTGTCTTTTTTCATCATTTTTTCCAAATTTTTCTTGTTTTTTCCTTTGTATTTCCCTTTTCCTCTTTTCTTTTTCCTAGCTTTTCCCTATGTTTTTCCTGGTCATTCCCCTCAGATTTTTCCTTTGCCTTTCCTTTATCTTTTCCTTATCATGCCTTTATCTTTCCTTTATCTTTTCCCTCAGGATTTTTCCATAATATCAATTGTTGTTATTTCCATCCATAAACCAAATGTCAATTGGGAAAAGGGTTATGATTTTTTCTCATTCTTAGGTTAATTAATTATTCATAAGTGCTTGACAAATGCCCAAAATCCAAGTGCTGAAAAGATCAAGAGTGTTCAATAGTTTATTTTTAGAGTATGTGTGAGTCAAGTCAGTGGTCAGTGAGTCAATGGAGGGCGAGTCCTAAATGAGTCAGTATAGGTTGAGTCTTGAGTGAGGCTGGGTCTGAGGATGAGTATTGGATGAGTCAATAGGCTGAGTGTTGAGTGAGCCAATGATGCATAGCTGCCAACCATTCCTTTTTTTTTGTAAAAATGTTTCCCTTTTTACAAGCTCTTGACAACAGATTCTGATTTTTTTGCTTGGAAATACACACATATTCCTATTTAGTTTGCTCTGTGATTCCTCTTTTAGAAGAAGTATTCCTAATTTCCTTTAAGATACGTGTAGGTTGGCAGCTATGATGAATGATTGAGTCTTGTATGAGTCAATGAAGGATCGAGTCTTGAGTGAGTCAATGGAGGATTGAGTCTTGAGTGAGTCAATGAAGGATTGAGTCTTGAGTGAGTCAATGAAGGATTGAGTCTTGAGTGAGTCAATGGAGGATTGAGTCTTGAGTGAGTCAATGGAGGATTGAGTCTTGAGTGAGTCAATGAAGGCTTGAGTCTTGAGTGAGTCAATGGAGGATTGAGTCTTGAGTGAGTCAATGAAGGATTGAGTCTTGAGTGAGTCAATGAAGGATTGAGTCTTGAGTGAGTCAATGAAGGATTGAGTCTTGAGTGAGTCAATGAAGGATTGAGTCTTGAGTGAGTCAATGAAGGATTCAGTCTTGAGTGAGTCAATGGAGGATTCAGTCTTGAGTGAGTCAATGAAGGATTGATTCTTGAGTGAGTCAATGAAGGATTGAGTCTTGAGTGAGTCAATGGAGGATTGAGTCTTGAGTGAGTCAATGGAGGATTGAGTCTTGAGTGAGTCAATGGAGGATTGAGTCTTGAGTGAGTCAATGCAGGATTGAGTCTTGAGTGAGTCAATGGAGGATTGAGTCTTGAGTGAGTCAATAGAGGATTGAGTCTTGAGTGAGTCAATGGAGGATTGAGTCTTGAGTGAGTCAATGAAAGATTGAGTCTTGAGTGAGTCAATGAAGGATTGATTCTTGAGTGAGTCAATGAAGGATTGAGTCTTGAGTGAGTCAATGGAGGCTTGAGTCTTGAGTGAGTCAATGGAGGATTGAGTCTTGAGTGAGTCAATGGAGGATTGAGTCTTGAGTGAGTCAATGGAGGATTGAGTCTTGAGTGAGTCAATGAAGGATTGAGTCTTGAGTGAGTCAATGAAGGATTGAGTCTTGAGTGAGTCAATGAAGGATCGAGTCTTGAGTGAGTCAATGAAGGATTGAGTCTTGAGTGAGTCAATGAAGGATTGAGTCTTGAGTGAGTCAATGAAGGATTGAGTCTTGAGTGAGTCAATGAAGGATTCAGTCTTGAGTGAGTCAATGGAGGATTGAGTCTTGAGTGAGTCAATGAAGGATTAATTCTTGAGTGAGTCAATGAAGGATTGAGTCTTGAGTGAGTCAATGGAGGATTGAGTCTTGAGTGAGTCAATGGAGGATTGAGTCTTGAGTGAGTCAATGGAGGATTGAGTCTTGAGTGAGTCAATGCAGGATTGAGTCTTGGGGAGTCAATGAAGGATTGAGTCTTGGGGAGTCAATGAAGGATTGAGTCTTGGGGAGTCAATGAAGGATTGAGTCTTGAGTGAGTCAATGAAGGATTGAGTCTTGAGTGAGTCAATGGAAGTGGTGTCTTGAAGGATTCTGCCAACAAATGTAGGATGCGTCTTGGAAGGAGTCCTCCACATCTTGGTCAACCATTGCACACACTAGCTCACACCCAGATAACCATTGGCTATGCCCATTTTTTCCAATGCTGCCAATTTGCTGCACCAAGTGTAACCACTTGCCTGTCATGCTCACAGTTTTAACCCTGACAGCCTATTAACCCAACCATTTATCTTACCTATTTTCTTTCCAATTTTTTTTTTATTTGGATTTGTTTTTTTAATTCCTGTGTGTCATTTGTTACGGGATGATTCACGGCATCTGCATGTAGGTATTCCCGACAAAGAGTTGGCGATTATGATTTTTGATCTTCTTCTTCGTCTTTTTTTGAAACATTCTGCTCTTTTCCGCCTGATGTTTTGTTCAGACAAATGCTTTTTGCTGCTTGTGAAAGGAAATTTCAGAAAGGAGAGCTCTTCAAGAGAATCTCTTTGTTTTGTTTTAGTCCAATGATCGTTGGTTCCATGCTTGCCTGCTTTTGAAAAAAGAAAGGAAGGAAGTTTGGGCTGAAATCTGATTTCTTTTTTTTTCGTAAGACAATGATCAGCTGATGACTTTCCTTCGTTGGTAAAAACAAAAATGCCCAGTTCTTGGAGGGGGAAGAGGCATCGACTCTCCACAAACATTTTGAGAAGATTTCAAATGTTTTGTCTTAATAAAAATTAGATCATTATTTCCTCTAAATTTGAAGAAAGTTAAAGGAATCGTTTTGACAGGGGGAATTTTCTTGAAAATTTGCCCACCGAATCTGGTTGGGATGCAAATTTTTCATTGATATCGACACACCCTTTTGTTGAACCTACCCCCCAACAGAAGAGTTCACTTGGCCACCAAATAGAGATGGTTTATCTTGACTACTGACCTCAAATGCAGTCCATCCAGTCCTATTTGCTTCTGACTGGCGCCCTCAGTAGCAAAATTGACTATTTGGGAAGGCCACCATCTAAGGGCTGGATAGCTCAGGTGGTAGATGCACTGGTATGTTAAGCCAGAGGTCTTAGGTCCAAGTCCCGGTCCAGTCAAATATCATTTTTTTCCACATTTTTTCCCCTCCAAACAAATTAAAGATTAGAAGGCAGCAGTAGGTCACAGTTGTTGTTGTTTTATAAAAATTTTAAAAATGTCATGTGACGGGGAAAAAAAAGGGGGAAATGATGCGCACTAATAAATATTTCCTTGCTTTTTAGTTTGACTCTCCGCTTCAACTAACAGTGCAGTGCAGTGTAGCAAATTATTGGGCCTCATACTGTGACTCATCGACTGGGTTCTGGCTGAACGACTGCGGCTGTGTCTATGCCTGTTGCTATGGGCAGGGGCACATCTGCCTGCACTGAGGCATAGGCTGTGCGCACCCCAAAGCCCCTTTGCAGCAGGTGTAGCCACAGCCCTAGCCTGTAGATGACACAGTGTGCAATGTGCCACACAGTGTTGGTGTCCTGTTGGTGTCGATCGGAGGACATGGGATTGGGACCTCTGGAAGAATCCCTTGATACACTGCACTGCCCGGCATACACTATAACCATGGAGGAAGAAGGGGAACCCCCTTCCTCCTCCATGCACTAACTGGCTCCAAATGTAGACGCTTAATTAAGGCCGCCACGAGACACGAGAGCTATCTGCTGAGCAAAAAGTCTCTCAAGGTCATTAGCTCAGCACGTAGCTCTCGTGTACGCTGAACTTTTGGTGAGATTTCTGCCTCAAGAGGCCGTGAGACCAATATCTATCCTGTTGTTATTTTTTTTGCTCAGCACATAGCTCAAGTCGCCGCACATGATGAGTTTTCATCCACGAGAGGCGAAAAAAATTCAAAAAAGATAGATACTGGTCTCACGGCCTCTCTTGAGGCAGAAATCTCTTCCAAAGTTCAGCGCACACGGTGAGCTACGTGCTGAGCTAACGACCTCGAGAGAGTTTTTGCTCAGCAGATAGCTCTCATGTGCGGCGGCCTTTACTAATGCACACAATAGACTCAGTGTAGATTCATCACCACCGTGTAGTATACCATTGTAGGGACGCTGCTGCTCCAATGCGGTGGATAATCACCAACAGTAGGCCACTGATTTCATTTTTTTTTACAGCAAATCTCAGTCTTTTTGTGTCATCGTTGTTGTGAATGCGATGTCTGTGAGGTATTCTAGACGTCTAGTTGATGAGCATCCACAAAAGTCTGCATGCGAATGGAGCAGTCCGTGTGTTTTGTATGCGTCCACCGTACGTCCGTACGATTGCACATAACAACATCTCGGGCTGTTCCCGAGCCATTCCCACCATCAACATCGCCTAACCTCCAATGTGCACACAACATCCCCCCCCCCACCATCTCGCACCAACTCCTGTCCGACATAACAAAAACCACCAAAACCATCTGCCATTTTCAATGCCGGCTAATGAAGGTAGTCAACCCTGCTGGCTGGCTTCACCACGGATACCACGGGCTGGTTGCTGTTGTCCCCCTCTGTAAACTCTACCCCATACTCTTTTCACTTTTTCAAGGGATCTGGTGACTGTTTTACTAGGACTGGGGCCACTGGAACACTGGTAGGCATACTGACCCCCAGGGTTTGTAGAAGTAATGGTACCTCTTTTCATAGCTCCACAAACATAGGCCCACATACATACACATATTACTCTATGACTCTGTTACTTTTTTTTATTGCAATTCAAAAAGCAGTTTGCAACATTTTTGTATATCACTTTTTTTATTGATTATACATACATTATAATGATTTTTTTCTAAGCATTGATTGATTGATTCATTCATTAATTTCACATTTATCTCAAACTCGATATACAAACGATATGTCGATATACAAACAATTTTCACAACAATATTAATAAAGCAATGTTATCAAATAATCCGGTATGCAATGAAGATAGTTCACAAAAATAGCAGTAAATATGATTATAGATCATGTAATTTTATATATAAAAAAACATTAAAAGCAGTGATTAATCTTAACATCAACCTCATCACCCGGAAATGGCTTATACAAGGTGAGTTCCCACTAGAACGAAACAGCGCGATTCACTTTTCGATTTTTGAATCGCGATTCAAAGTTCAATTTTTATTTCGTGTGCGAACGCAAACAACTCACTAATACATTTAAGCGTGATTCAAATCGCGATTCAAATCGCAGTTCTGCTTGCGATTCTTTCAAAACAGCGCAATTTTTTGGCGGGCGCTGCGTGTGGACCCTATCAAAAATAGGAAATCGAAAAGTTACATCCCACAATTCCATGCCCGTAGATCTCTTGCTCACATTTCAGGCATGCACAGTTCTGACCGAATCTGATCGGTTTTTGAATTGCAATTCACTTTTCGATTTTATTTGCCGTCTGTGGACGCACGCGGATAAAAATTAGTTTTTCAATTGCGATCCACTTTTAAATTTTGTTTCTAGTGGGAACGCACCTACAGAGCATCAACTATTACACCTTACAAATTAAGATACTCTTTGAGCCGTACAACAAATCTAAACTATCGAGGCCCTAATGGGGTGGACAAAAACTGCATCGTAACTCAACTGCATCGTAACTCAACTTACAATGCATAATCCATCGTAAGTTGTGACACGCCGCATGGTGTCTGTGCATCACTCGTCATCTCACGATTGATTGTAAGTTACAATGAGTCAGGTGAAACCCCTGGCTGGACCTCTCTCAAAGGCAGTTTGCCACATTTTTGTCATACATCCGAATCTAAAATACCACCTATGTGTTGTATCATTGTATGACCATTGTCCGTCGTACATTATTTCTCAACCCAATTTAGGTTGATTTGGGGTTTGTTTTTATCAGATGATTGAAATGATTTGCATAGAGTAGCATGCAAAATGGGTCTTTTCTCCTGGAGATCTGTGCCTCGTCCGTTTGAAGCCGTTTTCTTCTTTTGCTGTCCTATATAAAACAAACTCTGCCTGAATAACCAAAACTGTTTCGGGTGTGTGGGTGTCAGGTTGCCTCAGTTTTTTTCTTCGAAACCTTTCAATCCCCTTTGCCTTGTGTTTGACGAACTTGTGGATTTCTTCTCAAACCGAGTGCGCAGAGTTGAAAGAATTGCAGTGACGATTGTCCGGTACCTTTATTACCGGCTTGTGTCGTCCCGTCCATTTTCATATGCTGTGGAAAATCCCCTCCACTTGCCAAACCAAAATGAAACCAATCCCCTGCCTTCTGCATGGCACCCAAAATTACCAAATTATGTATCCACTCAAAACCCTGATATGGAGACGCTTTTATTTCCATATCTTTCGAGCTGCATTCTCGAGCTGCAATGGAATCAACAAGGTTCTTTTAAACAGATTTTACATTGTTATCTGTAAATCATTTGAATACAGATACAATCAATTGTATCGGTGAGAGTGTAATTCTAGATATGTTATGATGTTTTGCGCCGAGGAGAATGTAATTCAATGAGGCTTTGCCCCGCTCGACGTGATAAGCACCGAATGCCCAGTGCTTTGCCCGAGGCCTGATGAAAACAAAAATCAGGCAGTTCGGGCGGGATTCGAACTCCTGCAGATGTCGCGGGTTCGAATTCTGCCCGAGCTGTCTGAATTGTTTTCATGAGAGTGTAATTCAAAGAGGGTTCAACCTTATCAGTCCCAGTCTAATTAAAAAAAAAAAAAAATGGTAGGTCTTGTCACGACACTTTCAACCAGACTACTGTGTTCAACTATACACCCAACACCCTGAGCATTGCAAAACCAATCAACTCTCTCGTACACATTTTTCATTTTTGTTCCCACAATGTCGCAATCCCACACAAAACTACGGTATGTGCTTTGTACATTTTGTTCAAATAGCCAAGCAGAGTCCAATCAGACGTCTTTAGTTCTTTGCACAAAAGAGGGCTCGTCAAACGGAAGTTGGAATGAAGGTGACAAATCAATGACAAACTCATGCATATGCAAATGAAACTCAAATCCAGAACCAACAAAACCAACAAAACCCAATCTAGCTTCACTGCAGTTCACACAAGGACACACTCAGCATCTGTCCTTGTTTACAACATTGACCTCGGTGCACACTATACGGCTTCAGCCCGGTTCACCTTGCATGCATTTTTTGTCTGTTTCCCTCCTCTGGTGGTTTCAGATCGCATTTTATTTCTTTATCTCCACGCCTGCATGTGTAGCTTAGCAGCAGCAGTAGTACACAGAATTCGGTTGCATTGTCACGTTACTTGAAGCACAAAGCTTACCATGCAATTTTAGCAAAAAAACAAATTGAAAACCAAGCCGTAGGCCTTCATTTCTCCGAGGAAACGAACCTGGTTTCCTCATCCAATAACCTGAAGGATTGAAGTCGCCTCCTTCTCTAGTGAAACACTGGAGATAAAAGAAGTGAAACCAATAACTACAAAGATAGGTCTGTTAGTCTAACTGAGGAATGATAACATCTTAAGGGTAGCACTTCAAGACTGACCAGTTGGGAAGAGTACATAAGCTTTCCTAGCAACAACTACTGATGAAGTAATTTGTGGTTTAAAATTAGATTACATCTGATGAAGTAGTTGTTGCTTCGAAACTAGAAGACATCTGATGAAGTAGTTGCTGCTTGCTTTGAAACTAGAAGACATCTGATGAAGTAGTTGCTGCTTTGAATTTTGATGATATAGTTGTTGCTTCGAAACTAGAAGACATCTGATGAAGTAGCTGCTGCTTTGAAACTAGAAGACATCTCACTGGTGAAGTAGTTGTTGCTTTTAAACTAGAAGACATCTGATGAAGTAGTTGCCACTTTGAAAGCTCACATCTCTCAACTAGTCTATAAGTGCTGTCCATGGGATGTTATTATCCACGGGAATGAGCAGTTAAAAAGGAAACAGACATTCAAACCAAAAAAAAAACCATAACTTGACACAGTCCCCTTTGACTCTGCGCTTCCGTTGTTTCTTTTGCCGCTGTGAGCTCTTCCTGATCTTTTTTGCTCGTGTAATCTCCGCAGGGTTCCCAGATCCAGGAAACGACCTTGCTGCGATATTTCTTTGGAGTTAAGGGCAACGACACGCTGGACTACAAAACCTTTTGCACGTGAGTTCCTCCTCAAAAAGAAACTGGTTTCCAACAATCATTTCCTTGCTTGTTTTATAAAAATAAGAAACAGAGAAAAATATCTTCCTCGCCGAAAATGAAATTACTACCGTATACTGACACTTCTTTAAAAATGAATTGTCAGAAATATAGATTTTAAGGAACTGAGGTTTCAATCCTCGCAGGACCTTTCTCAAAGGCTTTTCAGAAAGGTCCTTCTAGGACCTTACAAGGATTGAAATGTCAGGCCCTCTAAAATGTTTGAGCATTTTCGCCATTGAAGGTCAGCAAGCAATTTGCTAGATTCTTGTTTTACTCTTAAGACAAACTTGTGTATACAAAAACATCGGTCAGTTTTCCTCTGCTTTGTTTGTTTAAAAAAGGATGTGGAAAAAGGAACTAGACTCCCCCCCCCTTGAAAGTAAATCACTACACTTTCGTTTCAATGCAGAAATGAAAGTTCCTGGTGATTTTTTTCAGTAACCATTCAGAATTTGGAGAATTGAACGTTAGAAATGTACTCATAGACTTGTTCATGGTTGTTCTTCGTTTGCATCCGAAATACTTTTGGCAATATTTTTAATTTTTAAGGGATGAATCTCATCTGAGGGAGGGAGTAAGGGAGGGAGGGAGGGTGTGATCGCTGAAGATTGATATAAATTGTACTCTGTACTTTTATATGAAGCAGAATCTTAGCCATTAACAGTACAACAAGAAAGAGCTCTTGGTGGCGTATGGTTATTGGTCTCTTACACAAATAAAAAGATAGCCACTCATAGTGTCCTTCAGAGTTTAGAATGGCTCTCAACATTTTGTGGAGGGATCTTGTGAGAAATGCAATTCTTTATTGAGGTCTTCCGAAGGTATCTGAAAAAAACTATGAATCAGAAGACTGAGGCTCCCAGGGCATTGTGTATGTCATCCAGAGCTCTCAGCTAGTCCTCTTGTATCATTGGGACCATCACATGGCAAGAGGTAGGCAGCAGACAGATAACATTGCTATGCTGAAGAGAGACACAGGACTTGACAGAGTTGAAGAGCTGAGGACTGCCATGCTGGACAGATTAGTGTGGAGGGGATTCATTCACGACGCCAGAGTAGGCACCGACTAACTACCTATGCTCTCGACAAGTGGTAGTAGTATATCAAGGAAAATGATGCCATATAATGTTAGGCTCTGCACAAAGTTTTCAGGGTCCTGTTTGGTGATTCTTCAGGCAAAGTTTTGCACCGGAAAGCTTAGTCTAGGGTTGGAATCCCGCCCGAGCTGCCTGTGCCTTCTTTTTGTCAGCAGGCCATCGGGCAAAGCACTGAGCATACGGTGCTAATTGTACGTCAAGTTGGGAAAACCCTCATTGAATTTGAGGCAGCTCAGATGGGAGTCCTTCCTGCGACTCTTACCGGCTGAATTAATAGGAATTTCATTTCTGCTTTGTGTTTCTTTTGATTTCAGGTTCATGGACAACCTGCAAGCTGAGGTTCTCGAACTTGAAATATCCTTTTTTTGTTTTTATTTGTGCTTGTGATTCATCACCCAAATGCATACGTTATGATCAGATGTACGGCCTCGTCGGGCGTTGTTATTCAACTGGATAGTTGGTCAGTCAAGCAGAAAAAATGTAATCATAAATTGAATCATTGGGGCTTGGGGGTTGCTTGGAGATGAAAAATGCCGTAGATCCTACACTCATGTCATAGAGCCTGGTTTATTTTAGTAATCATGATAGCAGCCAGATGCTGAATTGCACACAATTTTGCATTTAAAACATTTACATCACACACAAAAAAAATATTCAAATATTCATACGTCTTCGCGTTGAGTTCCAATAAGAAAGAAAATACTTCTAAAATAACACAGAAATTAAACAATTAGGTACGAAACAAGGAACATGTTGCACATAATTATTGGTAAAAATCGTTAAAATCATTGAAAGTTCAACCCTGGAGAGGCAAGATTGGCAAGTATGGCAAGTTGGCTCTGTGATGGACGTGTGCCCTGTCTCCCTTGACTGCCCCCTCTCCGTTCACTTCTATGAGTTCTCCAAGGGCATGCCCACCATCTCCGAGTGCGAGTTTGCCAACGTCCTGCTCCGCTACACCAACATGGAGGAGGACACCATGAAGGAGTTCATCCATCGTGTCCGCCAGAGGATGCCCGAGGAAAAGGTAAGACCTGTTTGTCTTTCTCTTAGAATCGGTGCCATTCAAAATTGGCTCTGACAGCTGCAGACAAGGAACCCTTTTCCCAAAACCCGGCTTAGGCTTTGGCTCCGGCTTCATCTCTGTTATCCAAAAGCTGAAAACACAGGTTGGAGTTCTTTGTTGAAGTTGAAGCTTCGGATTTAAAAAAAAAAATGCAGTATAACATTCAAAAACAAAGCCAGAGGCCTTCTATTTTCATGCCTTGTACTTTAAAATGGATGAAAGAAGTGGAGACAGAGCATGAGCCTTAGCCTGAGCCTAAGCCAGGTTTTGGAAAAGGGCCAAGATGTAATTATATAAGTTGCCCTTTGAATTGACAGTCTCTGTATTTGATGTTGTACAGTGTTTTGTTGTACCATTCAAGATTGGCTGATAGCCGCTTCTCACCATGCTACTTTTCAGTGCCCATAACCCTTTACACAGGTTTTTATTTTTCTTATGGTGTGCCACTTTCAAAACTTGCTAAACATTCGGAAACAATGAATAACTGCGAACGAAATCGATGAGAGTACACTGCTTGCACAAGCGAGTCAAACCTGGTACAACAGGACGTCTGTTTGGCTTTTGTGATGCGACATATAGTTTTGTGGTAGGTAGGCTGAAAAGAATCTTAATTGTAACCGGATTCGGAGAGCCTGACACATAGTAACACTGCCGGTGTCATGCCAAAAAGTGTCCGCTGCCAAATACTGTCCACTTATTAATACAACGCACGCACCACCCATCCAGCCAGGCACTATTTGGGAAGCTTCCGGGTTTTGTGATGACGTCAAGTGCCGGCTTATCCAACCAGCGAACATATTACTAATACACGGAAACATTTTTGCATGACGGGCACTCTGATATTAAAGGTGTAAGTTGTGTTGGCACAAACCAATAGTATCTCTATTTGAATTTTTTGGTAGTTGGTACAATTAAAGTTTTTTTTATTTTTTATAATATCGACGACACTTCCTCCCCCGAATGGAGATGCATCATCCAGATTTTTTTTGGTGGCGCATTTGGGAGGGGAATTCCTCACTTAGGAGGGCAGCAGACCGCATCGCAGTGCGCTGCATCCAAATGTCTCGTCCCGTCTTGTATCCTCTCTCCGCCTCTCTGACGCCCCTCGATGAGGCGACCTCCGATCCAAATGAATCCTCAGAACGATGGTCCGCTGACAGATGTGGCAGTGTGTGCCCACACCCCCCCCTCGTCTATCCATCAGAAACCTCCCCAGATAACCCCCCGCGTTTAGAATTACTCCATTACCATGGCGACTCGGACGCATGCCTCTCCTAATTGGAAGCAGATCCGGCGCCGCGGTCTGATAATCGTCCGGTGATGCCGTTTCCTGTCCCGTCCCTTTCCTTCCTTCCCCCTTTTTTTCTGCATGAGTGATCACCTGCTCTCTCTCTCTCTCTCTCTCTGAATGCAATCATCAGTAAGAAGCCGATATGTCATCGCAAGTTGTCAGTTATGACTTGTGCTTTATTCTTTGTGGGGCACGAATCACATGGCTCAATTGAAATTCATGATTTTGACTCGATTGTTTAACCAAAGGGTTTTGACCGAACCCCCTTATCTCTTGTCGTAATGCTACGAGTGTACACCATACTGTTCATTACTTACAGCTGGTGTATACATTTTGACCAGAGCAGGAACGAGATTCTTGTAATAACAGTCTTAACAGATATCATATTATATCTATGAATGACAAACAAAACAACAAACAAACACAAATCAATAACAGAACAAAAGTTTGCTTTTTGCAAAGCCAAGGAAGATTTATATAGGAATGTTTGCGGTGACACCATGTACAATGTATAAGGTCTCTTAAAGAAGAGGTGTGGTTCTGAAAAGAACCGGAGTGGTAACTCGAGGTTTCGACCAGTACGCTCTGGTCGTCATCAGGAGAATGTCTTGGACTCGGTAGTGGAACTCCTTATGTGCCGATGGTTGCTGAGGCAGGAAGGCGGGAAAGATAATCCTCTGGGGGATGGTGGTGGGGAGGCCGTGGATATAGGTGATCCATACGTCGGCTGGGAAGATTTTTTTCTACTTTGTTTTGTTTTTGTGGGGGGCAGATTCTCCACTAAAAGCAATATGTGTTTTATCCCGCTTTTATCGGGTTGCCGTGCCAACCATTGCGTCTGCAGCCTTTCATCTGCCTTGTTTACAGTCTAATCATTGATGCATCAACGAAAGATGGATGAAATGTCCAACCCCCCTTCCCCCTCCCCTTCCCACTCCCAAACTCCATTATCCCTCTTGCTCTCCCCTGCAAATGGAAGCCTAGCTATCACCATCATGAATTTCATTACAGTAAATCTTTTTTTATCTAAACCCACCACACATTTAGGTCAGTGCCCATTAATTTGTGATTGTGTTATGTCTTTGAACGTCCTTTCTATCATTTGTGTTTCATGAATCCAGGCTAAAATGTGGTTTGCTTTTATCTGTCTGAGGGTAGGGGGAAACATGACGGTTGCCTGGTAATTTGGTTGTTGATGTAGCCTCGCTAAGGAACGTGACAGATGGTGGTAAATCGTTGCTAAGCCAATGTCGCGGTCTGTCGTTCATTTGGACCTTTTAGTAGATGCTCAGATTCCTGTGCACTGCAAGACTTTGAACCAAATGACTATTGGTCTTGTAACCATAGAGAAAGTTTTTCCATTCTCCCATCCAAATTTGTTTGCTCAATATTATCTCTGTGCACAAAGAGAAATTATATCATTGATGAGGCCACCCATGAGACACTGAGCTCTGTGTCTAGAAGCTGACCAATCCAATCCAAGAGTCCATTTGGCCTTTTCACTATGAACGTCCGATCCGTGGGGACATCTACACGGGTCCGACCCATGTTGAATTCTTAAAATTTCAACATGGGTCACTTTCGCTCCGTTTTCACACTACTCACCGTAACATCGTCATTTGCTCGACACGGGTAATGTTTTGACCCGTGTATTGTGCGATCGTTTCACACTACACACGGGATCAAGCATTCAACATGGATAGACCCTATAGTGCCATATAACTACAGTGTGATGCTGCCCTGCATGCACTTGGCCGCACGGGTCAAATTCAACCCAGAGACGTTCACACTACATCACGTACGTCTTTAAACACGTGTCGGACTTCTCAACACAGGTCGACCGCTCTCAACCCACCTCCCGAGCAGGGTTGATTTCAACACGTAGTTCGGCATTTGCAGCCTTTTTGCATCCTACGGGAAATCCCGCAACTCGGCGGATACGATATGCGCGTGGGTCCTGGTCCATTGCTACATAAACTGACACATTTGTATGTGGTTTTATAATAATTGAATTTGAAGTATGAAATATCGTCATCAGGCCCTCAGTCTGAGAAGCTGTGCGTACTACTGTATTAGCATTACGGGTTTACCATACTGGCGGACACTGATGACGTCGGTTAGAGTTCAACAAAATGATTAATACCAATACATCTAGGTAAAAATTCCAGCCAAGATCACCCATACGTTGTCTGATGCAACATTATGACGAATAATAGTATGTTGACATCATGTAGTGTGAAAAGGTCAGTCTAGTGGTCCGACCCGTGTCCAACACGGAGATTGTTCACAGTGTGAAAAGGCCTATTGACTGGTTGCATCAACTCCGTGACTTGGTGTGGAAGCAAATTTCTCATCACCAAAAAAAGTCTGGAATAAGAAAAAAACAGCCACTGCAATTGAGCCAGTCACTACTCAATCAATTGATTAGCCCCTGCCTAGGCTGTCTAATGGATTGTCAAAAACATTAGGGCCATTAACTCCGTTTCACACCGATCATTATTCAACATGGGATTTTTATTCGGTGCTCATTTTCACACGCACACACAAAAATCACAACCCCAAGTATCCCAATTCTATTGCAGTAAGCATAACGGCCATTCACATTGTGCAAAATGATCAGGATTGGAATCAGCATTCAAAACTTTTTTTGGGGGGGGGGGTTGGCGTTCAGTCGACAATAAATTGCGATGCTAAAAATCCTGACCTGATTGTGGTTAGCAATTGTGGGAAAATGCTTCTCCCTGTGTAACTCTACCTCGACTGAAACTATCCAAGAAGCTCACAGTGGAATAATGACTGCAACAGTTCTTGGTTACAGCCGCCAAATCACAGCCCCTGAAGTTTCTGAAGCCGCTAGTGACAGAGTACCTTGCAGATGTCTTGCCGCGTTTCCACTGGACTTATTTTGGTCAAAGTAACCGAGACTATGGTTACTTTTCCCATTTGAATGCCAGTGGAAACGGCCCAGTTAAATTTCCTCTCGTTTACTTTAGCCGAATGGTTACTTTTACCGGCCAACCTCTGCCCAGTGAAAGTGACCAGCAGTCGATTTCACCAAACCCATCGTAACTTACGATCAATCGCAAGACGATGAGTGATGCACAGAAACCATTCGGTGTGTCACAACTTGCGATGGGTTATCCATCGTACGTTGAGTTACGATGCATCGTAAGGCTTTGTAAGGTTCTGAAAAGGGCCGGTAACTTTTCTTTTCTTTTCTTTTCTTACATCAGGCCCAATAAATTTGGAGGTTTACAATTTTCAACATTGGAGTCATTATCAGGGCAGATGGCAACATCCCTTTATGGCAGCAAGAATTTTGCTCGTTGATTTGATTTGATTTTGCGTTCATGGGGGTTTGCCCCGCTCGACGCATGATTAGCATTGTATGCTCAGTGCTTTACCCGATGGCTTCTTGAATAGAAAAATGTCCAGTCTTCTCGGATGGAATTCGAACCCACAGCCCCTGCTTTGTAGTGCAGATGCCTCAACCTCTTGATCACCGATCTGATCAAACTGCCAGAATTTGTTTCCAGCAGGCAATCGGAAAATTATAAAAAAAACATAAAACTATATGTCAAGTCGGACAAATCCCCATTGAATTACATTCTCACTAACATAAAACTCATGGTATAATTTATTTATCAGAAACGAAAAGGTAACAAATGACACAAACTTGCTGCCCCCATACCAAAAGCTGTGGGTAGTACGATGTAGTAATCTGTGTAACGGCAAGATTTGCTGCAGCATGTTTCATGATATGAGGCTCCAGGCCATCATTGGATGCTCACCGAGTCAGGACATACTAGAGGCAGTCATTTGCTGCAGCATGTTTCATGATATGAGGCTCCAGGCCATCATTCGATGCTCACCGAGTCTGGCCATACTCTAGAACAAGGACCTTTCTCTATGGACTTACTCAAGCCAGTCACTTTCGGCAGCAGCCTTTGAAGTACCCGACCGGTTGGGAGTACAGCTCAGCGGCCGTCTCCCGAAAGGCCCGGTTGCGGATGTAGTAGACGACCACGTTGAGCCAGCTGACCGAGGCCAGAGGGATCTGCGTCAGGTTGACCAGGAACAGGGAGGGCTCGGCCCTCTCCGCGGTCAGCCCGAGGACGACCGAGGGCAGCCAGCCGATCAGGAGCGTCATGGTGATGATGAAGACAGTGGTGAAGGACTTGCGGTTGAGGGACGGCGGCGGCTGCTCACCGGCGCTGCCAAAGCTGGTGACGCTGGGCCGGTGGTGGGCGATGTGGGCCGCGTGCCGGCGCGCCACCAGGAGAATCTGCCCGTACATGGCCGCGATGACCAGGAAGACGACCACGCTCATGACCACCAGGGTCAGCGTGGAGCTGCTCTCGCCGAACTTGCCGATGGTGCAGATGAGGTAGTAGGGGCTGAACTCGGCCCGCCAGCCCTTCATGCAGAGGGAGACGACGGTGTAGGCCAGGCAGAGAGTCCAGAGGAGGCAGGTCAGCAGGCGGGCCCGGCGGGGGCTCAGCCAGGCCTCGTACCGCATCGGGTGGACGATGGCCGTGTAGCGGTCCACGGTGACCAGGAGTATGGAGACGGCGGTCATCGGCAGGACGGCCCGTATCAGGCACGCCTGGAGCAGGCAGCAGCCGGACCCGAACGGCCACTGCCGGCCGTCGGCGTACACGCCGACCATGGGCGTGTAGAAGCCGAGGCCCAGGATCAGGTCGGCTATGGTCAGGGACTTCAGGAAGATGAGGGTGGGCTTGCTGAAGCCCCGCACCTTCTGCAGCAGCACCAGGCACATGGAGTTGAACGCCAGGATCAGCGCCGACATCAACGTCCAGAGACCGATGCACAGTCCGACGAAGGCGTCGCTTACGCCCCGCTCCCCCGTCTCATCCAGCGTGCCATTCAGGGAGTCCATTTTGCTCCGGTTGGAGTGACCTCCACCCCCCTGTGCCTAAAATCACCAGCACTTTCTTGGGAAATCTTTGTTCCTTTGTCAGAGCCAGCTGTGGAGTCTGTGTAGATCAAATATCAGAAGTTGGGGGTAACTTCCCCTGCCCATGCTGGAGCAATTGGCTCAGTCATTTCCCTCCTGGTAGCAAGGTCTCGCCTTTCAGGATCTTGGCCGGTGTCTGGTCTGTAGCGCTGTGCCATCTGATGGGAAAGAGAGGGGTGATAAACAACTGCGGGTGAGAGAGGCCAGCACAGCTGGGGGAATAAATGTTGAAACTAGATAACCTGTCACACATGTTAATCAGTCAGCCTAAAGATCAGCCTGCAGTTGTTACTATTGCTGCCAGCTCATGCAGGGAAACAGTTAATATACACATGTTACAAGTAGTCAGTGCAAACAGTGTACTGGTACATGTACATGTACACATCTGTCCACTACTTCCCCATTGAGTCAAGGGGAAATGAAATGCTCATTAGGTATTCAGCATTTTTTTTTCTTTCTTTTTTTGGGGGGTGGGGGTCTTTTGCAGTTGATGTAGAAGTTTCCCACTTGCAGTTGTCATAACAAACACAGCTGATGAAGTCTGCCAACAGGACTGACCAACAAAACCTCAAGAAATTGCAGTGATTCGTATATTTTGTTTTGGATTATCTTTTTATGTTTGTTTGATAACGTTTTTTCTTTGCAGGTTTTTCAATTTGTTCAAAAAGTCCCAGTCAGTTTTTTGTTTGTTTGATACACTGCTAAAACTTCTCATAGCTTCTCATAGCTGTTCCATTCTGTTCTGTTCTGTTCTACTCTGTTCTATTCCGTTCGGTTCTGTTCTATTCCATTCTGTTCCATTCCGCCCTGTTCCATTCCGTTCTATTCTGTTCTGTCCCGTTCCACTCTGTTCTATTCCGTTCTATTCTGTTCTGTCCCGTTCCACTCTGTTCTATTCCGTTCTGTTCTGTTCCACTCTGTTTTATTCTGTTCTGTTCTGTGCCATTCCTCTCTGTTCTGTTCTGTTCTGTTCTGTTCTGTTCTGTTCTGTTCTGTTCTGTTCTGTTCTGTTCTGTTCTGTTCTGTTCTGTTCTGTTCTGTTCTGTTCTGTTCTATTCCGTTCTGTTCTATTCTGTTCTGTTCTGTTCCATTCTGTTTTATTCTGTTCTGTTCTGTGCCATTCCTCTCTGTTCTGTTCTGTTCTGTTCTGTTCTGTTCTGTTCTGTTCTGTTCTGTTCTGTTCTGTTCTATTCTGTTCTGTTCTATTCCGTTCTGTTCTGTTTTATTCCTCTCTGTTCCGTTCCGCTCCGTTCTGTTCCATTCCATTCCGCTCTGTTCTGTTCCGCTCCGTTCTGTTCCATTCCATTCCGCTCTGTTCTGTTCCACTCTGTTTTGTTCTGTTATTATCTGTTCTGATCTACCTTTTTGACATTTATTTGTTTTATTTGGGATATGTTGGTGTGTTTTCTGTCTAATTATTCAAACAGCTGTTTGTTTGTTATTTGGTGGTTCTTTAATTTTGTTTTTGTTTTTCAGTTTATTAGTTTTGTCCCTGAAACAAAACTAAAATGTACTCTGTACCGAGGTTTTAGGTACTGGTGTCATTGCGCAGGAAGTGGGCGTTAACCCTTGCCCGGAAATTCCCATGTCAGACGAACAATGGCAAACCAGTGCACACTGTGCTTTTTGGCTAAGGTCATCTCTCCGGATTGGGAAATGCATGCACAGGACCAGAGTGGTGCAACACCAGCGTAATGCTCACATTACAGCCCATGTCATGAAGTTGCACACAGGAGATTGTGGGGCCTGGTATCCCATGGTCTCCTGCAATGAAAGTGGTGGTAGGGTTCACTGTGCTATAGTGCAGTGTGCTCGCGCGTGTGCTGTGGTGTAAAAAGAGTTCACATGTTTGTGACGAGATCAAGTGACTTGTGGATGTCTAGATCTTAAGGATTGCGAGGCCTGTTGTTTGGATCCTACCAGGACCTTTCAGAGAGGATTGGGAGGCTCTCACTGCAGCCCCATCGTCAGCTCTGAGCATAATCAGAGGGGGTCACAGTACCAGATTGGGGGAGAGGACCGGGGATATCACAATACTGGTATACATGTAGCACTCAGAACATCTATTGGTATGGAAAATTGACTGTGATGCACTTTTTATACTGCAAGAGAAATCCTTCATAGGCTTGCCGGAAGGTGACACCATACCAGCAACGATACATCGTGTGACTTTGATCACCTTTCTCCTGACCTATACCATCGCAATGAAAAACCCCTTTCATTTCTATTGAACCATGTATATCCATATCTCTTAAGCTGGTGACTCGATGTTTCGGGCAGTGTGTACTCTGCTCCTGACGACGGGCAGAGTACCGGTACACACTACCCGAAACATTGAATTACCGGCTCTTTTCAGAGCCATACTTCTTGAAAGAGAGGAGATATTACATGGTGTCACTGTCGCCGCAAACCTCATCGTATTGTTCTAAGATTTTCGTATCTCAGGTTATTCCAGACAGAAGGCAGTGAACAAGAGGTTGGCAGGTTGGGAAGAAGAAGAAAAAAAAAAAAGATGACACAAACAAGAAGCACTACGCATGCCCAATTCACTGACGTCTTCAACAAGGTCTGGTTCTATATTTCATCTGTTATCACACCTTAGGATACAGTCACAGCAGATCAGTATCATACATGTGCATGCGATGGCTAATACATCTTTTTGTTCCAGTCTGGACATCCTTTTGAGTATAGGCCCTTAAAAAAAATATAAAAATTGTACTGAAAGATGTACTGCAGGGGTTGGTAAACACCAACTTGACACCTGAATACAGCAACTGAGATTCAGCTTGCGGTCATGCAGGCAAATCCTTGACACTAAAATATTACGTAGGCGCCAACAGATTATGAAACAAACGATCTTGATGACGGGATGAGTAGGTGGATCGTCCCCTAGTGGAGTATTCGCTATAAATTGTCATTGAAGAAAAAAACCCCTCTTTAGATGCATTTGATAGATCACAGATACTCACCAATGACGGTCATACCTGCAACTGACCTTTGCATCGATTACTGCCTCCAACTCGGGAAGTGTAAACAACACCCCTTTCGATCGCATTCTCTCCGATCCGTTTTTTAGTTTATCGGTGAAAACTGCTTGTTCCGGTACAAAAAACAAACAAACAGCACTCCACCCCCTCTCCCTCCCACTCTTTTTCAAAACCAGCCTCTGTACCCACTGAAAAGACCACCTTATTTTCCATCCCGCGGCATTCAGTCCAATTGCTTGATTGCCATTATTGCATCATTTCTATATCTGAACCACAAATCATGCGCGCCGCATGACACATTTCCACTGGACTTATTTTGGTCACAGTAACAGAGACTATGGTTACTTTTCCCATTTTAAGTCCAGTGGAAACGGCCCAGTTAAATTTCCTCTCGGTTACTTTAACCGAGACAAATGGTTACTTTTACCGGCCAACCTCTGCCCAGTAAAAGTGATCAGGTGACTTTAACCGAGCCAATTAGTCCAGTGGAAACGTACCACTCGGTAAAAACGTGACTCGGCGTACATGCACTGTGCACAAATAATTTCTGCCAGCTCGGTTTACTTAAACCATCGTCTCGGTTAAATTGACCGACTCAAAAGTCCAAGTGGGTACGACGGTCAAATTTGACCATTGGAAATTTAACCATCGTCTCGGTTAAATTTTAGTCCAGTGGAAACGCGGCTTAAGTTTAACTTTTTAGTCAAACAAGTAAAGGAAAAAAAATGGGAACTTTTTTTTTTTAAATGTTTGAAAAATTTGCAAAGAAAGCATTGATTGGAGCTGGATTTGAACCTGTGAGATCTCTGACTGTGCGTACCAGCGCACTTACCATCTGATCTAGATCTATCCAGCACATAGATGGTGGCCTTCCTAAATAGTCAGCTAGTCTTTGCTGGGGCGGGGTCACCAGTCAGCAGCATTTACACGTAACCATTTACTGCCATTTTTTTGTGTGTGTAGAAGAGTCTCTTTACTCTGTTCAGCCAAAAAACAAAGTTTGACTGAAAATGTCACTGAGCTGAGGACTGAATAATTGAATCATGAGAACCTATGGTATGATATGAGAGAGTTCTTACCGAAGCAGCAGGGATATATCCAGGAATATCAGGGACTCAATATACACGATTTGAGACTGAATGCTCAGTTCCTGATAGCTGATCACGAATCATCGGATAAAGTGTCACAGCGTTCTCCCTGGAAAGTGCAGAAATGACAGGTTGCCTGGATCTGGCAAAGTCTATTGAAATGCAACCATTCGTGTAACGTGACTTACCCCTTTGATTTCTGAAGCAGTTGATCTCTGTGCTTGTTGGTGTGTGACTGAGCCAGGAAGTGCAGCTGGCTTTGAGTACCTGTATTCACCCACACCATGGACAGCAACTTCCACGAATGCCGTGCACACACCACACAGTGCATTGGCACGGCTAGAACTTGTTCCTGTTCTTCTCAGTCTGATTGTGCAAGTACAAGTCTTCTCTTTGGTACATGACGACTTCTTCTTTTTCCCTAGAATTGCGTTGCCGGGGTCAAGGCCGAGGTCGCTTGAAAAGCCCCTCCAGCCCTCCACTCTGACAACAGACTGGTTCCCGTGTCCGTATGGCAATCCCATTGACATTGCACTTGGCCCTTTGGCTCGCCCACGGGGGTACCGGGGGCACCAATTTCGTCACCAGATGACAGTGATTCACATTTTGTTTGTGATAACCCGCACTAGAAAATACAATGTGTTTGTGTGGTTTCTCCACGACTTGACAAAGGCAATGCAGAATCAATGACAAACTCCCCCTGAATGTGTCGGAAATAGACTTTGGTCATGTTTTTACATCCTTGAACCTTAAATCATGCATAAACTTGAATCATCGCGGTTTCAAAATTTCACATGGATCCACGACATGTGAACTCTTTCAAATTTTGAAACATGCAGAACGTTCACACTGTGCAGCACAAAATTGGCTGTCGCGCTGCACGTGTAAGTAAGTGTACTGAGCTCATACTGCTCGAGCGTACACGGGTCACAAGCAGAAAAAGTCCCCAAATTTGCTTGTTCTGTGTACATGTGTAACTTATCCGCATGTCACATCGATGGGATGCATGCTTACATGGGTTGAAACACCAAGGCGTTCACACTACCGCTAAGATGATCTTAGGCAGAGAAGCAATTGGAGTGAACACTTTTTTTCTTATTGAAGCACATAATGATATTGGTCGTGGAATACGCTTGCGTTAAACGCCGATTTTTTTTTTTTTTTGCTTCCGAAAGCACCAATTTTACACTTACGGTAATTAGAGCCGTGAAATTGGGGCCAGGTCTTCCTGCAGCTCTGTCCCTCGGTATCAGTAGACAATCTATCACCTTGCACTGCCCCCATTGCAGGCCTGTGCCGTGATTAATGATTTGCCCGCTGCTCTGCAGTTAGTCTTCATAATTGCCCGACTCTAATTGGCTTCTGGTTTCTGTTTTTTTCTCTGCTGACGCATTGATATGAAAGACTTCATCCGATCGAGTGCTCTCTGATCCAGCGAACTGTAATAAACAGGTGTCCCATTATCTTAACAACTTCTGGCGGCCTGACAATTTGATGGTAGAAGGACATTTAGTCTCGGGACCTGTCCCGGCATTTGAGAAAGATCCTGCCAGGGGCGAGGTATCCACAGACAAAGGGGCTGATATCCATTGCAATTAGCTTCTGCAACACCTCTAACTGTTAATGCACAAAAAGGCCTCATTCGACACTATCGCTTCTAGAACGTTCTGAAGGCCTCAACTGTGTTACCGGTACTATACCGGGTTGATGGTTTCATTTACAGGGATGAGATTCTTCCGACTTTTGGCGGAATTCCGACATTGGAACTTTGACATTCCGACTTATAATTTCAGTTCCGACTTTTTCCGATCCGTGGTAAAAAAAAAAAAAAAAAAAAAATGAAAGTCAATTTAAAAAAAAAATAATAATAATAGTAATCCAAGAGAAGGTATTCAAAGTGAAGTGCCTGTACTGGTAGGTCAACAACATTTATTGCTGCTGAAGGTTTTGTCAGATTTTGTTCCCGTTATAGTCTTCAAATAAAAAAATATGTTACCGACAGTAGTAACATATCATATATCATATGATATAATTATTCGCTTTCTGGTAATTTTAGTCAGTAAGCTGTTTGCAATCTTTGTGCATGTTACTATTCCAACGCAAAAAAAAATATCTGGTTAGTAATTTTAATTTTTTCATTCATTCAAGGAAGTCTTTGACTGGCAAGCTGATTTTCCCTCTCTGGTGAAAGTGTGCCGGAAGCTTTGTGATGAGTGGCGGCACGGAGGAAGCGTAGACATTTCCGTTTGACTTCATGCTTATCACTCCGATACTTCGATACTTCGATATCAGATATGAGTGTATGACTGGGCATAGAATCCCTTGGTCATCGTAGCAATGCTGTCCGGCTTAGCCGTGAGAAAATGTAGATGAAGCGTCTTCGGACTGTTTAACCACATGGTCTCTACATCCAGGAGGGTAATGACTAACACCACGCATTGGGTGACAGGTTCTTTTCTGTGGCAGCTCCTCACATCTGGAACTCACTACCTCTCCAACTTGTTCTTGTACTCTTGTTCTTGTACTACCAAATTTAAATCAGCTACTAAAAACCTATCTAATGACACAAGTTTTCAATGACTTATTCTGTTCCTCTCTGTTACTCCCGTACCTCTTTTTGTCTTCAAGTTTGCTGCGCCTTGAGCACCCAGATGTGTGCGCATTACAAGTCTATTATTATCATCTCATTGAGGATTGCCCTGCTTGACACGATCGACACAGTGCGCAGGCAGATTGGGCGGGATTCGTACCCCACGACTCCTGCTATCTAAAGCAGAGGTCTTAACCACTTGACTCTGAGCTGGTCGAGGTCGTGTGGTTTGAATACTGTATAGCTGCTGGCACCGCCTGATCTGCCTGAATTTGTTTTCATCGGGCAAAGCACTGAGCACTCGGTGTTGTGATCACGTCGAGCAGGGCAAACCCTTAATAAATTACATTTTCCTTGATGCATACATCATGTCATGTTTATTCTTCATATTATTTTTTTATAAAGCAATCTGCCAAGTGATCACGGCATTGGCAAGCTCCTGAAATGATACCGAAAGGCACTGGAGGGAGTGAAGAATGCGAATGGTTGCCTTGTGGTGAAGGTCAATTATTTGATCATTGGCAGTTGATGCTGTTGTTGGCTCTGTCAAGTGTCCAATGAATGGGAAACCAGGCTGCCTTATACTATATCACACTGGGCCACTTTTTAGTGCCCATGACTGCTGCACGTGGGACTTTGAGATTGAATAAAGTGCAATTTTTCAAGACTCGCTAAGCAATCAGCAACAATCCATTTCCCGTGAAATGAATAAATAAGTGCAACATGTGTACAACCGAGTCAAACCTGGCACAAATTGAGATCTTAAGGTTTTCATGGTGAGAATAGCTGGAGTAATGGGTTTGCGGTGTCACCATGCAAAGTTCTTTTTTGTGAGTATGTGTGGTTCTGAAAAAAATGTTGTGTTGCGGGATCAGAAAGGCTTTCTTCAGTCTTTTACACTTTTCACATTGGACTAAGTTCACTCTCATGTAGTGGCAACAATATACAGCATTCATTTATTACATTCAATGCAGCATCTAGCAACTGTACTCTAACTCTGATCCATAAACATAGTCTTCTCTCTTAATC
This sequence comes from Luidia sarsii, assembly GCA_949987565.1. Lineage (NCBI taxonomy): Eukaryota > Metazoa > Echinodermata > Asteroidea > Paxillosida > Luidiidae > Luidia > Luidia sarsii. Next base: position 24,991,182 of record OX465102.1, on the reverse strand, counting down.
TTAATCTCTCTTCCTCCCTTAGCAAGAGTGGTCCTCACATTTACATGTATATTACTAGTCTAAGGAGAGGGGGCGTGGTTAAGAAGTAGGTGACCTATAATTATAATACAATACTTTAATGATGGAGGATAGAGTTCTTAGTCAACAGGTTTCAATGCGGGAGGTTTGGTCAGAAGGTTTCTAGGACTAGTAGGAGAGTGGTCAGTGGTCAGTGGAATGGGTCCAGGATAATTGAGTCATGTGTAGTAGTGGGCTGAAGTGGGCTGAAGTGGGCTGAAGTGGGCTGAAGGTTACTAGGTAAGGGGGTCAAGATAGTTAGGGGTGACTAATACGCAACAATAACCGGAGGAACTCGACATTTCGAACATGGTGTCACTGCAAACCTATTAAACCTGGCACAATCGCACTTCTGTGTGGCTTTTGTCATGCTACATAACGTTTTCTGGGGGCTGAAAAACACAAGGGCGCCCTCACCCCCCCCCCCTCCCCCAGCCATCAGAGATGGAGTCAGTCAGTGACCTTGCATCCTGAACCATTCTTGGTGTCTGCTTGGGAGTTGCACAAGGAAGGGGGATTGGCTTTCACCTGGCCCTGTTTGTCCGATCAGAGGGCTGGGACTGCTTGTTGGCCAGGTGCAACAATGAAGGCAGGCAGGACATACCAACATTTCCTGGTTTTGTTTGTTTGCCAGAGAAAACCCGAAGAAAAAAAAACAAGCTGTGATTTTCGGACTTTCTTTGTGCTGATGAATCAGGCCGGAATTGGCCTCAGGAATTTGATTTCCTTCCAGGTTTTTGTGTGGTTTTTCTCCCTGATGAGCTTTCAATAGGCATTTTTTAGTCCCATGCTTTGGTGTGTTTTTTTTTTTACCCAGTGATCTACTCATTTGTGGCCTGTTATTGTTTTTACGTTCAGTAAAGCATGGCTCCACACTAACACTGCAGTGGTGCAGAGGCCAAAGCCAAAGCCTGAGCCCCACCCATAACCACAACAGAGATGTATCAAAGCCAGAACCAGAGCCAGTCTGTGAGCCAGAGCCTGAGCCAGAGCCAGGACCAAAGTCATGGCCTAAGCTTGAGTCTGAGCCAGAGTCAAAGCCAGAGCCTGAGCCACAGCCAGAGCATGAGCATGAGCCAGAGTCAAAGCCAGAGCCTGAGCATGAGCCTGAGCCTGAGCCTGAGCCTGAGCCTGAGCCAGAGCATGAGCCTGAGCCTGAGCCAGAGTCAAAGCCACAGCCAGAGCCTGAGCATGAGCCTGAGCCTGAGCCTGAGCCTGAGCCAGAGCCAGAGTCAAAGCCAGAGCCTGAGTCAGAGCCTGAGCCAGAGCCAGAGCCAGAGTCAAAGCCAGAGCCTGAGCCTGAGCCTGAGCCAGAGCCAGAGCCTGAGTCTGAGCCTGAGCCTGAGCCTGAGCCTGAGCCAGAGCCAGAGCCAGAAACAAAGCCATGGCCTAAGCCTAAAAGCAATGGCCTGAGCCATAGCTGAGCCAGACCCTGAACCATAGCATGAGACAGCTGGCCTTCCCCATTACTCAACATGTCTTTACCAGGGTGGGCGCCGCCAGCCAAAAGCACTCAACCATAAACTTTCTTTGCTTATAATATCTAAAGTCTCTGTCCCTGTGACAAAATTGTAATACCGCTTCCTTGAACTGTCTAGTGCTTTACTGCATTACATGATTTCATGACCTACTGAGGAATCTGGACCTCTGTCTTTGTACACAGTTCCACTGAGGGAAAGTCCTCACTGTCGGCGCACCAAAGGCTTTGCTGAATTATTCTTTCATAGCGTCGTTATCAGAGGCCTTAGCAATTGAGTGCGGAGATTAGATTCTGCCAAGATGCTCCTCTGTTGTCCGTTCTGAGAAAGGTGTGTTGTCGACTTCCCGTGTTGTCGCTCACTGACAATGGCGCATCAGATGGAAGCTCCAAACCTTCATTATTCATTTCCCTCCTTGCCCTTCCTGCTTCTCTCTGACGGGCTAGCATCAGTTTCTGACAAAACATTTCATGCCGTCTTTGGTTGCGAGTGAAAACGTGTGACGTCGGGGAGAATTACAGCACTAGGGATGCAGTGAGAATACAGGCCAAGTCCTTTTGAACAGAGATACATGTAGTCTGTTCTTAATCTGCGGAGACCAAAGTGGAATCCATCTTTTATCATCGTCACTCAACTGACAGAGAGAGAAGTGGGGAACAAATGAGCTGTTGGAAATTGAGAATCTCTAATCAATAGAAACAAATCAAGAGTAATTACTCAGCATCAAGTCATTGAGAAATGGATGTCTTAGAAAAGAGATCTACAGAATTGTTTCATCTGGATAGCCTGGGGCTAGTTTGTGAAACTTCAGGAATTCTGTTTCATGGATTTGACTAATACGGGGTCTACTGGTCGCAAGTGCCCTTATCAGTGGCATCGACCAGTTTCCGCTTGGTGTGGAAGTGTGTGGGAAGCTTCATCAGAACCAGTGGATGGGAGGGGACAATGACCAATGATCATGATTACAAAACCATCCAACTTGTAATGTTATTCACGAAGGTTTGTTTTTAGTTTGGGTTTTTATTTTGAAATTACATCAAATGTACAGTTAGACAAAAACAAATATGATTGTCAAGTCAGATTATGTCCAATCCAGTACTGTCCAATCCAATCCAATCTAATCCCATCCAATCCAATCCAATCCAATGCAATGATGTCCATTCCAATCCAATCCAATCTCATCCAGTCTAATCTAGCCTCCAATCCAATCCAATCCAGACCAGTCCAATCCAATCTAATCCAATCCAATCCAATATAATCCAATCCAATCCAATCCAGTTCAGTCCAGTCCAATCAAATTCAATCCAATCTCATCCAGTCTAATCTAGTCCTGTCCAGTCCAGTCCAGTCCAGTCCAGTCCAAAGTCCAATCCAATCCAATCCAATCCAATCCAATCCAATTCAATTCAATTCAATTCAATTCAATTCAATTCAATTCAATTCAATCCAATCCAATCCAATCCATCCCAGTCCAATCCAATCCAATCTTATCCAATTCAATCCGATTCAATCCAATCCAATGCAATCCAATCTAATCTAATCTAATCTAATCCAATCCAATCCAATCCAATTCAATCCAATTCAATCCAATCCAATCCAATCCAATCCAATCAAGTTCAGTCCAGTCCAGTCCAGTCTAGTGTAGTCCAGTCCAGTCCAATCAAATTCAAACCAATCTCATCCAGTCTAATCTAGTCCAGTCCAGTCTAATCTAGTCCAGTCCAACCAATCCAATCCAATCCAATCCAATCCAATCCAATCCAATCCAATTTTATACTGCCCCCAAGTACTCCACTCTTATACAATCTAATCCAATTATATCATATCCTGTTAACTTACACTCTCATGCCACCGGAACAAATCCCAGCCAATCTGCTATGACCTAATCCCATCAAACTATATCTGATCCAATCTGATAAAATCCAATCCAAACCAGTCCAAATTGGATTTTATTTTCTTTGCCAGAAATCCAAAGGGCCTCAAGCTACTTGTCTTTAGCATATGATCTATGATTGATCTTTCCTCTCAGAATTGTTCCCTTTTGCTTGATAAATAATCCGAGAGTGCAGCCCTCACCTGGCACAATTGGAAATGAACTAGCACAGCCCTTGCCTGGCACAATTGGAGATGAACTACTTACAAAAGGTGACAGTCAATTATGTCATCATCACTCACCTCCGATCAAAGCGATCTTGGAAATTCTGCGGCCTCTTTGACGGCAATCCATTGTGGGCGCATTCCCGTCTGTCAGTGCTTCAAATGTCTTGGTTGAAACTGTCTTCATCTTGTAGGATCGCTGTAAGAGTCTTTAGCGATTGAGTGATGAGATTCTGCCTACATGTACATCCGCACGGCTGTCAGTGCAGAGAAAGGCGTGTCACAGACTTCCCGTTCGTGTCACTCATCAGTAATGGCGCATGAGACAGCGGCTATTCTTATCCCTCCCTGCTTTCTTACTACGTTAATTTGCCTTCTCTTTTGTCTTTTTTCTATTTTTATCTTGACTTTTTTTTTTTTGCTGCTTAGGAGAGGCACTCCACTCAGTCTCTTAAGGCAGCAGGCCTTCTGGTGGGTCGACAGAGGGCAATCGGCTCTTTGGCCAAATGCTTAATAATGAGTTTATACTGTGTGTGCGGCATACTGAAAGGCAGCAGAAACCTCAGTGTTGCTGTCGATGACTTTTAACGGGTAAATCTGGCAGTGATGTAAGGGGGATTCGGATCTTTGTAACTGGGGCGTGATTCTGGTTTCCGTTGAGATGGATGAGATGGGAAACTTGAGGAGGTTGTTTCACCGGGGGACTGCACTTCAGCCTATGACGTAATGTGCAGGCATTATGGCTTGTACACTCTGTTCCCGGGAGGGAGGGGCATGGGGGGGTTGGGTGTGAAAGAGGAAGGGATTGAGAGGGGAGGTGCATGAGGGAGAGGGGCATGGGAGGGGAGGGACATGAGGGGGTTGGGTATGAGAGGGGAGGGATATGATGGGATTGGGTATGAGAGGGGAGGGTATGATGGGTTGGGTATGAGAGGGGAGGGGCATGATGGGGTTTAGTGTGAGGGAGGAGGGGCATGATGGTGTTGGGCATGAGAGGGGATGGATATGACAAGGGAGACACTTGAAGAGTAGTGGTTTGAGCAGTAGGAGCAGGGGCAGTGGCGGGGAGAGTTGTAAGGTGAGAGGCACAGCAGAGCGTAAAGGCATGAGAGGGAGGGGTATGAAGGGAAGGGTGTGAAGAGGAGGCATATGGTAATATGATGCCTCCCAGAAGATAGTCCCTTTGTCGTTTTTGATTTTCCTTCTAGTCGCATCCTGTCACACTTCCATTATCACTTCACTCATGAGCATTAGCCCTTGTGTATGGGTGGGACTCTGTGCTGAATAGCGCAAATTGATGGATGACTTCCCGATAAAGGTGACCGCAAGACTGAGGTTATCAAGTAGCCAGGGCGGGGGAACCACTGCACCCATCCCCTTACACCCTGCTGACAACCCTCTTGCATCGTCTCACTCATCACAGAGTTGATTTGCTTGTAAAGTCTTAAAGCTTTGTGAAAATGGACTTCTAGGGCCGCTCCCACTACGAAAATAATCATGATTTGAATTGCGATTCAAAAACCGGTGTGTTTTTTGGGGTCGTGTCCACACAGGCCAAATAATTGCGTCGCAAATAAATGCAAGATTTGCTTGTAAAGTCTTAAAGCTTTGTGAAAATGGACTTCTAGGGCCGCTCCCACTATGAAAATAATCGCGATTCAAAAATCGGTTTGTTTGTTTTTTGTCGTGTCCACACAGGCCAAATAATCGCGTCGCAAATAAATGCAAGCCGATTTCGGTTAGCATGTGGTTGCGCTGCGCAAGCCGGAATGGCGGGACTCGCTGACGAAAGTAAACAAACCCTGTGCTACACTTCCTGGCAGTAAGCTGCTGGCAGGAAATGCCATGCTTGCGCAATGCATCGTGAGCTTAAAAAAAACGGTGAGATTAGAGCGGAGCGTTCCCACACACATCGCGTCGTAAATAAATGCGATTATTTGAAAAAGTCTCACTCTTAGTGGAGTCCGAATCGCGATTCAAATCTCACTAATAATCCACTTCACTCTTTGACTCTTTCCCTTTGATCTTTCCCCCTGTGATACATAAACTGTGCCCTTCTCCCAGCCCTTCCTCTTTGATCCCACTCCACCAGCTATCCTCTCCGTCCTTTGTCCATTGTCACACTACGAAAAATCTCCATGTTGGACACGGGTCGGACCCATCTCCACTAGAGTGAGCTTTTCACACTACATTATTTCCACACGGCTTCGACCCGTGTAGAGCGCTCGCCACATGTTGAAAGCAACCCTGCTCAGTAGGTGGATTGAGAGCGGTCAACCCGTGTTGAGAAGTCCGACACGTGTTGAAAGCCGTAGTGTGAATGTCTCTGGATTGAGTTCAACCCGTGTAACATAACGGCCGAGTGCATGCGTGGCAGCATCACACTGTAGTTATATGACAGTAATGGCACTATAGGGTCTATCTGTGTTGAAAGCGCGATCGCGCAATACATGGGTCGAAACGTTACCAGTGTCGAGCAAATGCCGGTGTTGCGGTGGCCATGAGTAGTGTGAAAACAGAGCGAAAGTGACCCGTGTAGATTTCGACACGGATCGGACATTCATAGTGTGAAAAGGCCTCTAGTCACTCCCCCTTTCCTGTCTGTTTGTGTCCTTGTCATTCTGCCTTTGAGGAAGGTCCTGCTAGGATTGAAAGATTGGAAATGACAGGACCAGGCCCTTGAATGCATGAGATTACAATGGAACATCGCTATAACGAACGCCGATTCACACCAAACATTTGGCTGTAACGAACAGGTCCCTTGGCTACCGATTTTTGTGTACAAAATTATTATGTGGCCGCAACTGCTATAACGAACGACCGCTATACCAAACAATTGTCGCGGATCCCTGGACGTCCGTTATAGCAACGTTCCACTGTACGAAGAAGTTGTGAGCGAAAGCACTGTCGAAAAACCATTTCGCAAAAACCAAGACACAGAACTGAAAATGATTTTGTCATTTGCAAAGTTCAGTTTGACTTTATTATGTACAGGTACCTTTGAAAGACTAGCACAACATCACCCCCCAAAAATAATCATAAGCCCAAAATCTGTGTGGCTTTACATCATACATTTTAGTACTTAAAACTTTTAGTACTCTAAAAAACAAGTCCCGGCATTCTCTATGCCATTCTATAATGGAATTCCAGCGCCTGCGTTAATGAAATGCTATTCAATGAGGATATGGGGAACGTTGCCTAAGCAATGTGTAGCTCTGCTCAATTGCTTGCTTGAGTCAATCCTGTGTGCCTTACAGCAGGAATAAAAATATCGATTGAGCGCAATCATGCATTTGGGATTAGGGAATTTCGACATTGATGTCATTACCCATTTTCGTGTTGACTTTTTGAAGGCACAATGTTCAGCCTGACGCCGCAGCTAGTCAACTGGTCGGCGGTTTAATTAGAAGTCATGGATATAGAGGTGGAACTGTCAGTGACTCAGAGGGAGGGTGAATGTCGGTGCACTATCTCGTGCAGCTACCGGTAATGATAATGCATCACCAACCACATTGATAACATTTCATGCGGTACGTTTAAGGGCTGTCTCTCACTGACTCTGTCTGACTCTCTGTCTGTCTGTGTAGCCATCAGGCACTACAATCAGGCATTACAACAAATATTAATCCCCTCCCTCCTCCAACCAGCCCTATGTTTTCCATGTCATCCCTCATTTCTCAGAGGCAAAGTGCCGGCTAGGGAAGTTATTACCACCATTAGTCAGACTGTGGTCTGAGAGCCATCTGACAGATTTCAGCGTGCCAGAGGACCGATTTCATTAAGGCCGCCAAACACAAGAGCTATCTGTTGAGCAAAAGATCTCTTGAGGCCGTAATCCCAGCACATAGATTTCATTAAGGCCGCACACTCAAAAGAGCTATCTGCTGAGCAAAAATTGCGGTCAACTTTTGGTGAGATTTCTGCCTCTGGAGGCCGTGATACCAATAGCTGTCCTGTTTGATTTGTTTGAAACCACATGGCGTAGGGCGTGTTGTACAGTTGGCGAGGATGGCAGCCGATTTCAAGAAAAAATTCGTAACTTCAACAGCGTACAAATTTTGTGCCTCAGAAAGTCTTGCAGCTCAATGGCTTTTTTCTGCAGTATTTAGCAGAGGCAGCAAAATGTTGCGTACGCAAACATTTGAAGTTTCGTGAAATTGATTGCAGGTGTTGGTCTTACAGACTCAGAAATCTCACCAAAAGTTGACCGCACCCATGAGCTACGTGCTGAGCTAATGGCCTTGAGAGATCTTTTGTTCAGCAGATAGCTCTCATGTGCGGCAGCCTTTAGCCTGTGGCCTGTACTGTGAATGCGGTTGCATGTTGTCGTCAGGGACTTTCATACTGCAACCTTGTACCCCCCAAAAAAGATCATGATTTGAATTGCGATTTAAAATGCGTCGTCGTTTTTTCGTTCTCACGTTCATGCGTTCAAATCACATGGCACAAAACTTCCTGACCCAATTATGGTTAACAACATGGTCAAACATTGCATGTGTCCTTCTTGTGGGTGGCCCATGCAGGGAGACTTGAAAAAAATCACTGCTCTTATCAGTCAGACTGATAGTGCACTTGGAGATTTTCTTGCATTCACACACAGGTATAAAATTGCAATTTTTGAGAAAAGTTGCACAAATAGTGGAGCCTGAATCGTGATTCAAAATTTCAAATACATGTATCACTGATAAGCGCAAGTATTGCGTCTCCCAAAACCCCCCAAAATGGAGGTTAAATCATAATCCAAATCATCGTGGTGTTGTTGTTTTTTAGACACAATGTAGTCACAACTGCATTGGCAAGTCGCTCATACACTGGCCTCCTGAGTTTGATGAGATTGAGCGCTTACACTTGAGCGCTGAAATGCAAAGCCACATTGACTAGGGCTCACCAAAGGTTCCCTGTGGTCACCCTCAGACTTGCTCAGGGCCCAGTTTCATAGAGCTGTTTAAAGCCCCTACACAACATTGGTAAGATCGAAAAACAACAAATGTCCACAGATTTACATGAAACTTACAGTTTGAAGATGGTTAAAGTAGAAACCTCACACTGAAATAGTTATGTCTAAAATGCTGTATATTTGCAGAAAAGAGTAAAAAAAAAAAAAAAATGGTTTACATCTTACCGATTCTAAACAGTTTTTTTTTCTTCGGAACAATTCGTTGAATGCTGCATTTTCAAATGAAGCGTTTTTTTCACTATTTTCTCGAGACTCGGTTGCCGGATTGAGCTGAAATGTTCACAGGTGTGCTATTTCATGCATTTATGTTGGATCAGACAACGTATGCCCGTATGTATGCTATTCTTTGAGTTTGACCTCAACCAATGTGTGTTATCCCTTTAAGCATGAACACCCGGAGTTGAGCATGGAACATTCTGGCCTGGATAAAACAAGAATACTGACCCTACAGTGTATTTCATTTGATGCCTGTTTGCATCTGATAGTCTGGCTGGTCAAACGAGAAAAGACAGCACAAGGCACCAGGCACGCGTCCTTTTCTATCCCATCATTTCTGCTGGTTTCACCAATCCGACCGCGAATGACCCAGGTTTACATCCTTTGTTGAGGGGATCAGAAGTTTGAGAACATGCATGTATTTGGTGTTGTGGTTTCAAACAAGAATGTAACTTCTTTGAACCATGTTTGACTTTGAAGTCAGCTGAAGTGTAGAGGGGGGGGGGGTGTTTACAGTAGGCCTGCGGTCGTTTTCACCAAACTCATCATAACTTACAATCAATCGCAAGATGATGAGCGATGCGCAGAAACCATACGGTGTATCACAACTTACGATGGGTTATCCATAACTTATCCATCATAAGTTGATTTACAATGCATTGTAAGGCTTTGTGAAATCCACCCCCGGTCTACAATAGAAATGACTCAAATGAATGATTTCTCTTCCTTTCAAGGAAGTGTGTACATTGATTCTACATTCATATGTATGTAGGTGGGCAGTGCAGCAGCTGAAACTGGCCTTGATCCTTGCTTGGCTTGGGGTCATTCATATCCCAGACCAGAGGTTAACCAGAAGGACTGTAAATCAGCCGGTCCTGACTACTCCTGAGACAGAATGGAATTTGGGAAACTTGGCCCCGCTTTGTACACTAGAGTTTTACAAATTGTACCAACAGCCTTGAGGTTTAAATATTAATGCTGGGATTATAAATGTCCTCTTTGGTTGCCTTTTGCCCCCCCCCCAAAAAAAAAACCCACAGTAGATTGTGTGTTTCAAGGAAAGGTCTCTGACTCTCTGGGCATTCCTTTTGAACTAAGGCGTCATTTTGTTCTCAGAAGATGTGGGCCCAACATTGAGGAATTTGAAAAACTGCTTCAAATTGATCTAGCCTGGTGGTCGTCTATGCAGATCTGGGTTGAGGTGTGGTGGGATTTTATCTACTTTTGAAAATGTTTGCCTGTGCTTATCCCGTGATTTGTGATTTTTTAAAGATAAATTCATCATATTCTATGCAGCGATTCGATGTAGGTTTGCCCCCAGCCCCCCACTCATTAGGCCTTTTCACATTATGAACATCGAAACCGTGTCGAAATCTACAGGGGTCTGACCCATGTGGAATTTTTAAAATTTCAACCCAGGTCACTTTCACTCCGTTTTCACACTACTCACCGCAACACTGGAATTTGCTCGACACGTGTAACGTAGATTTTTTCGTAGTGTGAATTTAAGCCCTTTAGTCTCTTGAGCATAAAGTGCTAGTTGAAAGGCCAGAAGGGAAATGCTTAAAGCCCCATACACAGCATTGGTCAAGGTCAAAGAATGGCATCCATACGTTGTCTGATCCAACATATGCATGAAATAGCACACCTGTGAAAATTTCAGCTCAATCCGCCGAGTCTCAAGAAAATTGTGAAAACCGCTGTTTGTTTCGCAAAAATGCAGCATTCAATGCCGTACTGTTCCGAAAAATAGTTTAGATCTCGGTGAGACGTAAACTATTTCTTTAACTCTTTTCTCCCAAAATACAACATTTTAGGCAGAAATGTTTCAGTTAGAGGTTTCTAGTATAACCATCTTCAAACTGTATAAGTTTCATGTAAATCTGTGAACATTTCTTTTTTTCGATCTTACCAATGATGTGTAGGGGCTTTAAAACCCCACATTGAATTACTGATATACTGAAATCATATTGCATTCATGCTGCAAAGCAGGCTGTTCACACTGGTTGGCAGAAATTGAATTCAGACCCCCCCAAAAAATACTGCTTTTTTGTTCTTCCTGTGGCGTAACGAAACTGGAATACTCAAGGATTCATCCCTATCATTGTTTTTTTAATTTGAATTGTGCGCTTTAGAAATCTCTGGAGTAACCACTAACCAAACAGATGGTTGCATTGAGAATTTACATTCTCATCTGTCATTAATTTAATGATGCCATTGAAAAGAAGAAGAGAGTACGATTACTGCGATAAAAGTGATACTGATAGCACACCCTGTATTATCCACAGGAATACCAGAATTATACCAGCACAAATGTCTGTCTGAGGAGACAACAACAATATCGAGAAATGATTGACCCAACCCCCAAATCATAGGTTGCTAGTTAAATTTAATAAGTACTGAGAACTACTGACTTTATTTTCAGCACAGTATAGTTTACACAGTAGTTTTTGTGGCAGTTTTGTTGCCAGATTTGGAGTTTTGAAAGGGACATTTTTCCGTATTTGTTTACGGAAACTATGGCAGTGCTCATATCACATGGTGAGGGACTGACAGCTCTATTGGTTGCAACAATAGCAACCGTTTGATTCCCATTGTCTCGTTGGAAGATGAAAGGTTATGGTTATTGCAACCAATGGTCCTATTCTATTAGCACCTCAGCCATAATTGCATTTGAAGGTGTGTACTTTTAAAGTACACACCTTCTGTCCAAAGTTACCCTCTTGTACTCACAGTAAACTGTATAGTGCACTAATACTTGTTCTTAATGAAACCAATAATAAAGGTAAAACTGACTGAAGTTAAGAGGGCTTGATGTTCTGATCCTACCAGGACCTTTTTCAGGGGCATGCCCTCCTGATTTTTGATATTTGCATTTTGGTAATTTTTTTAGTCAGTAAGCAGTTTGCAACGTTTCTGCATCTTGCACCATAGCTTTTCTCTCTGTAGTCTCTCTCTCTATATATATAAAATATACATTTTAATTCTGAACTATTGCATCTGCGTCAATATGATACATATTCTCACCGACAGTTTGTTTCAAAATTGATTTGAAATTTGAAATATTTACATACACAAATGAGACTGGTATGTGAGATCCATGTTGAGATCCATAGCTGACAATGACAGCGGGACAAAATGAAATAAATGGCAGTTTTTAGAAGTTTATCCCATGGAAGTGAGTGGGTCCGGCGTCAACAATTGGAGGGCACGTTGTTGTTGTCCGGCTTCCAGTAGCCGCAGCAGTTGCGGGACATCTTGCGCATGACCTGCTGCCCCGTCTGGCGGAAGGCGTGGTTGTGGACGTAGTAGATGATGACGTTGAGCCAGCTGACGGAGGCCAGCAGGATCTGGGAGGCCACCCGCAGCTGCGGGGAGATCTGGCGGGACCGGCCCATCAGGCCCATGACCAGCGAGGGCAGCCAGCCCACGAAGAGCGTGATGGTCACGATGAAGATGGTGGTGAAGGACTTGCGGTTCAGGGGCGGCTGGGCCTGGGGGGCTCCGTTGACCGTGAAGAGCGGCCGCTGGGCGGCGATGTGCGCCGCCTGGCTGCGCGCTATCAGGAGAATCTTGGCGTACATCAGCAGGATGATGAGGAAGACGGCCATGCTCAGTATGGTCAGGATGAAAGCGTTCACCTCGTTCTTGGAGCCGCCGTAGGTACAGACGAAGAGGAACTCGTTGTACTGGCCCTGCCAGTCGGCCCCGATGGACGACACCAGGGCGTAGACGTTGGTCAGGGTCCAGAGCAGCACCACGATGGCCTTGGCCCGGCCGGCGGTCAGCAGGCGCTTGTAGCGCAGCGGGTAGACCACGGCGATGTAGCGGTCGATGGTGACCAGGAGGAGGGAGAGGGAGTAGGCGGGGAGCCCCTGCCGGAGCATCCAGGCCTGCACGAAGCACAGGCCGCCGAAGGGGAACCTCCGCCGGCCCTCCAGCGCCACCCCGATCATGGGGAAGTAGAAGAAGAGGCCCAGCACCAGGTCCCCGATGGTCATGGACTGCAGGAAGATCTTGGTGGAGCTGTGGAACTCCTTGACCCTGGCCAGCACCGCCAGGCACACGGCGTTGAAGAAGAAGATGAGCGAGACGGTCAGCATCCAGCAGCAGGCGCTGACCACGTTGAAGACCATGTCGTCGGCCAGATCCTCGCTCTCCACAGGCGCCGACGACGAATTCACCGCGGAATCCATTCCTCCTGTACGGATTCAGCGCACGGTCGTATCCCACCTTAGTTGCCAGTTAAACAACCATCACTTAGTTAGTGGTTATACCTCCTGACAATGGTTGAACAGCCATGCATCAGTTGTGCACAGTAATACTACTAGCATGGGCATAGTCAGTAAAGCAGCCTGCACCAGGTATACATGTAGTGCAATCCTTTCAAGAGTAACTGCACATTTGGCATTGGTCCAGTACTACTTCCACAGTGCTCTATCAATGAACAAAGGAAGCAGTACCACCAGATGTTACTGCTGTATCCTTGCCTGTGCTTTTACGGCCTTATCACACTAGCAAACTTGCCTGGTAAAATCATTTTCCCCCTTTTCCCCAACCACCACCAGCTCCTTATCTACAGGCGATGGCCTTGTAGCAGAGGCCCACTGTTTGGACAGATGACATAACACAAGCTGGCCCGCACAGGTGTGTTATCTCTCTACTCTACAGTCCCTCCGTGGCTGTCTCTCCCCACTATGTGGGGGCCCAGTGGCCCCTCTGTCAGTCATGTGCGCCCCACTCAGTCCACCCACCTCAGTCACAGCTCCAAAGTCAGTCACGCCAGTATGCAACACGGGCTCCAATCACACTCTCCCTGCTTCATTACTATTCATCGTGTGCAGCAAGGGGGAGGGGTGCCACTCCATAGGGGCCAGGCTCTCTCAAGCAGTTCACTCACGGACAGGTAGATGATCCTATAGTCTCCAGTTGACCGAAGGCCCACGCTAGTGCTAACTCCCACTCAGTGAACTGAGGAAAGATTTCCACACATGAAAAAATAATAATAATAAATAATTAAATCAGCAATAACACAGAGAGGAAATTTGCGGTAGTATGGTCCAGTTTGCAAGTGTCATTGGTTCTCCAGTGTCCGCAATGCTTGGGGGATTGTCCTCGAAAGAAAATTGATCCTTACCCAAGGCCAGCTCAGATCCTGGGTAAATGGGGCGGGGATGATAAGCAAGCAGTACGGATGGGAAGAAATCCCCCCACCCCACACACACTCTTGTACCAGGAAGTAAATATGGTGCAGGAAATGAAGGTAACCAACCACCTCAGCTCAACTCTGCCTTCTGCACAAGCACATGCATTTACTTTTCACCACATTGGCGATTTTTACTCTCAGCCCGTTGTGATTTCTAAGTCAAGCCGGCGGCTATAATTAGATTTTGCCAGAAAATACTTTCGTTTAACCACACTATACATTCTGAAGCCAGGTTTACAACAGTTGGTTGTTTGCATCTGAATGAAAACGGGGCATGATCCTTGAAGTTATATACGTCAGTTAATGGTTGAATGCGTTTGACTGGGACCACTGCTGCACTCAGCAAAGACTACCGGTATATAGTTGACTATTTTGGGGGAAGGCCACCATCTAAGCGCTGGATTGCTCAGATGGTAAGAGTGCTGGTACGCAAAACCAGAGGTCTCAGGATTCCAGTCATAACTTTCTTTGCCATTTTTCAAAATTATTCAAAAGTCATTTTTTCTTGGATTTCTTATAATTTATTTGTCTTGAAAAATAAATAAATGAAAACTCAGCATTTTGATCCAGGCAGGGCCCTCTACATATTGAGTACATGATAATTATAATAATGAAATTAATTTATAAAAGGCAATAACTGTATGGATATATTCTATTGCCCCGCAAAAGCTCTTATATAACTGTCTCTTAAAAAGATTTGTGCAGGTTCTACATGTGAGATTTGATTTAGTTTCTTTTTCTGTAATTTGTCATTGGGAAGACAGTGTTTTTTATAGATCAAAAAGTCTTTTGGAAAAGCAGTGTCAATGTTCTTTGGAAATTTACTTAAAGCCCCTACAGTACAACACATTGGTCGAGGTCAAAGAATAGCATCCATACGTTGTCTGATCCAACATATGCATGAAATAGCACACCTGTGAATATTTCAGCTCAATCCGCCAACCGAGTCTCGAGAAAATTGTGAAAACCGCTTCATTTGTTTCGCGAAAATGCAGCATTCAGTGCCGTACTGTTCTGAAAAATAGTTTAGATCTTGGTGAGACGTAAACTATTTATTTTACTCATTTCTCCCAAAATACAACATTTTAGGCAGAAATATTTCAGTGAGGTTTCTACTATAACCATCTTCAAACTGTATAAGTTTGATGTAAAGCTGTGAACATTTCTGTTTTTCGATCTTACCAATGTTGTGTAGGAGCTTTAGTGCCTATTTTGTCTCCAAAGCATTTCAATTGTTATTTTTTGGGGGACAAACATGTAGTAGTATTTGGACTGAAGACCCCTTGATCTTACCCATTGTCCTGCCCATCCCAAATTCAAACGAGGAATCCCCCTTGAAAGTTAAAGGTTTCGTCTTTTGTTTTGGCATTGGACAGGCAGAATTTTATTATAAATTATCATGAAGTTGGTGTGAAATGAGCAAGCTAACCATGAAAATAAAATTTGATTAATGTTTTCATTAATTCTCATTATTCAGTAAATCATATCGAGGCAGAGGTAAGGTTGAATTGCTTACATTCCTTAGGGGCAAAATACATGTATCAACATTACCACGGTAACCGTATGATATGGTAACCACATGAAAATACAAATTCCAGTTTACAATGTGGTGAAATAGTGTATGATTTATGAAGAGGTAGCCACACAATTCTTATGGAAACCAGTTACAAAAAAAATCTGTGCATTTGTCATGGTGGATACCAGTAGATCAATCCTGTGCATTTTTCGTGCGGGGTACCAGTTACTGATGATTTACATTAGACATGGCACTGGTCGCTTTTTTCCATGAGTACCAGTCACAGATACTTTTCATGTACATACAAATGTGACGAGTAAGAAACTGAAAACCAGTTATATCTTGTAACAGTGACACAGATGGTTTTTTTTTTTCTCCAAAGGTCAGTGAACCCTCTGGTATTTTGCAAAGTTTATCCACCGACTTGCAGTTTTTGCGGTTTCACTTTTTGAGCAGCACGCTTACAGTATCATGTTATATTTAAGTCCAGTGATGTTTGTCAACGTTTGTGATGTTTGTCAATAAAGGTATTGTTTCCTTAACCACTGCTTCTAATATTTCTAAAAACATCCTGGGTATGACTGCGTACGGGTTGAGGTAAAGACTTTATTCAATGAATAAAGAATTTGTAAACATTTAAAAATAAATCTTGTTCGTGAAAGCTAGGAAGAAGATGATCCAGTACGGCAACGATCTTAGCAGAAATTCTCACCTGTAAGTCACTCACTGGATTTCAAATCAAATCTAAAAGCAGCATTAACTGAATTGGGATTTCTTTTGTTCTTTCCTAAACAACTTATCTGTGACCCTGTACCGGGCATAATGAGGATTCTCATCCAAATATGCAAATAGTACATCATTATCTTCCCAATGATATGAAATTTATTTCCATACGTTGCCGAAATCCAAAGTTCTGACGCGAGAAATTTCGATAGCACGGAAACCACTTTTTGAGAAAAACGGCTCTAAAGTTTGAGGTCATGCACTTTGATCGCAGCATACGCGCAGACATTTTATGAATTCCCCAATATTTACAGACATTTGCTGAAAAATTTCTTCAGACACATGATTCTCTTGTACATAAGCTTTCTGAAAAAATAATGCAAAATAATTACAATTGATTTTGACATACATTTTGACAGTGGGTATCGGCAACATAACATTAACACCAGTGATTGTGAGGGTGTTTTTTTTTAAAGTTTTTTGTTTAAAGGATCCCGAGATTGGTCACAAGCATTGCAAATCTGCAAATTTGAATTTGGACAGATGTCAGTGGAAGAGGAACCGAGAGAGTGTATCAAAATGGACAAACGGACTCATAAATGGTTATCCAATCAGAATACATGAGGCTGAGCTGTTACCCTCATCCCATCTGCCCCTTCCCCCTCATTCCCCCCAGCCAAAAAAAAACACCTAAGCACCACTTACCCCATTTCAGACAGTTCAATCAACACAGTCTCCCCTGCACATTGAAGCACTAATTGTAGGACAGATGGGGAATGAAAAAGCGTCAATCACCAATTGGGTTGCAATTTGGATGATGTCAGATTTACCAGTGATAAATCCATTTCAGTGAACTCCCATGGAGTGACTTATGCCCATGAGTATACATGTACAAGCTGTCAACAAACTCCCTGTGTACCGGCACATTGTTCAGTTGTGGCTCAGTCCTCATTTCCAATGACTTACTGTAAATGGTTCGTTCTTTATGTGGTCAGCCCATGAACTTGTTGAACCTAAATGTGACCCGGCACAGCGACATGAGGAATATCCCACCAAAAAACTTTTCGGGTAAACAATGCCTGAAGTCAAAGTATCTTCTCAGTTCGATTAAAAAATTTTTTTTTTATTTTTTTTGTATTTTCGGAAAGTTAATGTATTGGAAGATATTATGTCTATAGGATTTTTCCGAAATCCGTCTTTAAATGTTGAAAAAACGAGGATTTCGGAGGAGTGTTTGTATACTGTTTTCATGAAAATGTAAAGTTCCTGCCTTTTTGAATGGCCACTTTCGAGAAGTTAGAATGGTGCTGCTATATTGTGTCTGGTACCAAATGAACGAGCGAATTAGTCCCTTTGTGCTATTTATAACACAGAAATAATTTTGATATCATTTGAAAGCTAATGGTATACTCTTTCACATCAGTTGAAAATCTCAAAAATCTCAAAATTGGGGGTTATTCCTCATTATGCTGTGCCGGGTCACAAATGTTCTCTTCCCAAAATGGGAGTCCTGGACTCTGTAGGCCTATTTGCAAATATGATTGAAGCAAATGTACCGTGGTTTTGCCAGTGTAATGGCTTCAATTTTACCACTGGCATAAAGAGCTGGTAGGCAATGTTCAAATTGATTGCAGCGTTTCCGAGAGGATCGAAGTGTCGCCGTGAACATAGAATCGCTTTTGTGAGCGAGTGTGTTTCCGAGAAGAACCACTCAATCACTCACAAGAAAAGATAGTTCATGTGTGGTGTTACCACAAACCTCATACATTATGAACTACCAAATCTCTCTGTCATTGTGTCAGCTTGTCACCACTTAATCTTTGATTAATTATCTTGGCATATCACTTCAGTCTTTGTCAGTTTTGTTTTTACAGAAGTTAACACACAAAAAACTGTTGCAAACTGCTCACTGACTAAAATGATCTGCAATACAAAAATCTCAAAAGTTAGAGGGCCTGACGTTTCAATCTCTGAGAAAGGTCCTGCTACTGCTAGGATGGAAACATCAGGCCCTCTAACTCTTGAGATTTCTGTTTGTACAGAGTTGGCCGAAACCAATGTCTTTGAAATGATTTGGGTGGGCAGAGCAGAATTAATGTTCAGAATCAAATGGTTTTTTTCCTCTCGCACACCATGCGTCAGTCCAGTGAGTCTTGAGTTTGATATCCGCCTCTCTTCCAAATGTCCTGAGATAATCAATCAGTGAACTTTATGAGAGGGCCTTATCATGAAGCTATAAAAAGTATCCATGGCCTCATGTGTCAGCTTGTGCCTTTGAATATTTTCATGGCTGCAGTGTGCGTATTCTCTCATTAGACCATTTGATATACAAGTCAGAGAAATTATGATTCTCCTTGAAAATTAGAAAAGTATGTAGGCAACACTTTGGCCAAGTCAATGAAAGTAAGTCGTAAATTTGGTGGGGAATTGTAAAGTTTCAGTTGTTGACTTGTACAGAGTATTCGCCAAGAAACTGGGGCCGTAACGGTTGTTTCTAGTTGCCTGTGACATTATAACGGGAACGAGAAACATGACGGAAGCCTAAGCCAAAACCTGAGCACGCCTTCTTTTTGTTTCAACCCGGATCAGCCCTGGTTCAGCCTGGGTTGTTTTCGACACGGATCACAGAGACACAACGTTCACGCTGCTTATGACGCAAACCGTCCGCTGCGTGAACCGGGTAACTTTCACTCCGGATAACGCCCTGTGTATTCACACTACGAATTCTCAACACGGATCGAGTGAGGTGCCGGCGCAGCTGATTGTTTATTGACCTTTGTACCTGTGTCAGATTTCCACAGAATTTTGCGCCACGCAACTCAACACGGATCAGCGGTAGTGAACTCAACTCGGGGCAGTTCACACTATCAGTTTTCGACCCGGTTCAAACTTAAAAATGCAATTTCAGTCCGGATTGAGATTTTCAACCCTGGTCCTTGCCAGGGTTGATTTTGATCAGGCTAGAGCATGCCGAACCAGGTTGAAATTTTAGAATTGGGAAATTGGTTGAAAAAATCTCGGGGTCGGAACCGGTTCCGACCCCGAGATTAAGGACAGTGTGAAGAGGCCTTATATTTGGCAGCTTTTTTCTTGTTTGCCCTTATTTCATTTTCTTGGGACTGAAACAAATTTGCCCCTTGTTAACCACAGCAGCTGCCTGAACTTTCAAACTGCCACAGCTATGTTTGTGTTTCACCAAGGTTTGGGTTATAAAGGCACAGGGAGAGTGTGGTAATGTTCAGAATAATCGACCATTCATGCCAGCAAAGTCAGTTTGGGTTTCAGTTTTATATGAACCTCAGGGTCGATGAAAATTGATATGCCTGTTGTGTGCTGTTCAGGTACGGTGCATGCAACCATTGACAAAGTACCTGTACACGTATATTGTTTCTACCTCTGTGAAATTACACACAGGATATATTCCACGCAGTGTTTGTTAGTTTCATTATCGGTTGCCAGGGAAATGGGTGGCCCTTGGAAAGAAACAACATGGCCTTAAAAAAAACTCCACTACTTTCATTTTTTTCAGACTACAACAAGAAAAAAGCGAACAAAAAATTTGTTCACATTGTGCTTTGAACCAAGGGCAGACTGGAGTCATGAGTGTGAGATTTCAATGCAAATTTGTCCATGGGACTATTGTGGACTCATGTCAGTTCCTGAAATGTCTCAACTTTGGCAAAGATAAGCTGAGCTGGGACAGCTAGTTTTACCATGGGTTTTACTATCTGGACACACACCCAGGAGCATTTACGACT
The DNA here is from genome assembly GCA_949987565.1 of Luidia sarsii. Lineage (NCBI taxonomy): Eukaryota > Metazoa > Echinodermata > Asteroidea > Paxillosida > Luidiidae > Luidia > Luidia sarsii. The sequence goes on along the minus strand of OX465102.1, from coordinate 24,971,174 downwards.
TATGACCTATGCCAATCTGAATGTTTGTCCCCCTAGCTTTCTTAGAAAAATAAGCCCAGATAATCTTCAACCAAAGGGTTCAAGAACCTTCACCCACCATGGTTTGTCTTCAACCCCTGTCACCAGTAGTCTTGCTCAACCCCCTGTCAGTCGAGTGATTGCGCACAAACAATGAAGCAAATCCACCTGTTACCTGAGTCAGAGGGAGGGGGGGGGCAGCTGCTGGGGAAATCCCTACTAACTGGGTCACTTCTCCTTCCTCCATGGCCCCACCATGGTCCCACCAAGGAGTAGAACAGGGGAAAGTCCCCACTGGATGAAATTGTTCAAAATGGCCGCCCTGAACTAATTGACCATTGAGTCTCTTCAGCTTGGGCAATTGAATGCAATGAAGAAAGGAATCTGAAGACAACCTGGGGGTTCAGTGCTTCAGGCTTTTCTTATGAAGATTTTGGGCTTTTGAATAGAACCCTATATAGTTGGCTGTTGAAGTGGTGGAATCCATTCCTGAGAGTCCTACCGGGACGAAAATGTCTAGCGCCTCTGAAAGACCTCCTGATACTATTGTAGATTTCAGCTCGTCCCAATCTGCAGGCAGCTTGCGCACTTGGCGTATCACTTTGCCATCGGTGATGGAAAGGACTACTGGGGTAATTAGTCGTTTTAATTCTTACTCTCTTTTGTCTTTTGTTTCTGTCTTCAGGGTATCAATTTTCTGAATTTCAAGGACTTCTTCCAGTTTCTTAACAACCTGGACGACTTTGAGATCGTACTGAAGATGTTCACATTTGCCGACCAGCCGATGACAGAAGGTAAGGGTCCACCGAAAGAAAAGATAATCTCAGACTAGACAGGGATTTGAGCCCGAGTCTCTGGTTAAATATACCGGTGCTGTATACCACCTGAGCTACCGTACTCACCCGAAGGAGGAGCTGTCCCAAATGGTCAAATATAGCGGTGCATTGTGGGATTAAAAAAAAAAAAAAGCGCGCGATTCAGCGGAGCATTCCCACACACACCGCATCGCAAATAAGCGCGATTATTTGAAAAAGTCCGACTCTTAATGGAGTCCGAATCGCGATTCAAATCCCATTAATAATCGCGTAATTGTGTCCACACACGCTAAAAAAAGTGGAGTTTGAATCGCGATTCAAATCGCGATCCAAATAAATCGATTTATTTGTTGTAGTGGGAATGGCCCTAATGATGAATGAACCTGCTGAACTTGAAATGTTAAGTACCGGTAGGCTGCATTTTGGAACGTTGTCTCCAAAAGCACTAAATGGTTTTAGCATTGACCCAGTTGTGGTCCATGCTCAGTGTGTACTAACTCAAAGGTTAATCAAATAGGTCACAGGTCATCATCGGTGGCAGACAACTTTCCATTATTTGATCTCTGACTCCATTTCCGTCATCTGTTATTATAATCATGTATCAAAAGTACTCTTTTGGTATAACACTGTAATGGCGCGATCCATGGAGATAGGCATGTGCGTCAGTTAATGGTTGAATTGCGTCACACTGGCCGGGGCCCCCACCATGGCAAAGACTAGAGTTGACTTTTTTTTGGAAGGCCGCCATCTAAGGGCTGGATAGGTCAGATATGGGTACGAGTGCTGGTACTCAAAACCAGAGGTCTCGGGGTCAAGTCCCGGTCCAGTCAAAGTTTTCTTTGCCTTTTTTTTTATTATCCTTCGTAAGTTCCCAGTCAGTTTTTCCTTTTTTGGAAGTTCTGAAAATAATGAAACCAACTTTGCCGATGAGGATTTGGACAACCGATAGTGGCCTATTATGAATGGATCCCATAATTGCCCCACTATTGGCTTGAGAATGTTGTGGTTAAAACACCTGAAATGCCATTGATAAGCAATTCACAGGGTTAACTTTTTGGGAGGATTTGAATCAAACTCCTTTTGGGGTGGGGAAGGTGTTCATTTATCTTACTTTTAATTGAACATTAACCTAACGGGCCGGTATCCGCCTCAAGAGACATTCATGGTGCAGTACAATAAACGTTAGACAGTAACCAGTTAATAGTAAACAGTGAAAGTCAGTAAGCAGTTTGTGAATTTCTGTGAACATTTCTGAATAATACTAAAATCAGATTTGTGCACCCTTGCTTGTTTTCATCATAGGTTTTTGTTATGTTTTTTTTTATGTATTTACTGTTATTTGTTGTTCGACCTTTTATACAAATCTGTCATCCTGAAGTCTCAATTTATTTGAATCCCAAATCATTCAGCGTTTACCATCCTGCAGTCGATTTCACCAAACCCATCGTAACTTATGATCAACTTGCAAGACGATGCACAGAAACCATTGTACGTTGAGTTACGATGCATTCTAAGGCTTTTTGAAATATGCCCCAGCATCCACACTTCCAAGGTTTTTCCACATCAAACTCAATCTTTCAAATCTCCAAAATTCAGGAGGGCCTAATTGATTTCACCAGACCAAACTTAGCGATTAGCGATGCACAGAAACCATACGGTGTATCACAACTAACGATGGATTATCCATCGAAGGTTGACTTAGGATGCATCGTAAGGCTTTGTGAAATCCACCCTGATGTTTCAGTCCTAGCAGGACCATTCCCAGTGGCAGATGGCACAAGGACAAATAAAAAACCAAAGGGGAGAAAGGTTATGAGGTACGGATGATGGGAGAAAGTAAAGCTGGTAGACAAACCAGAATGAGATCAAAGAAGGGAAAGTCAAGCAGTAGGGAAGAGATTGAAGAAGGGAAGATGGAAGAGAAATTGTCAAAGCGGGAAGTGAAGGAGGTGAACACAACCAAAGGATCATTGTCAATAATTGACTAGCATGCACGGCGTTAGGCATTCCCCTCCTGGATGCTGATGCCATGTGATTGAACAGTCCGGAGACACTTCATCCACAGCTTCTCCCGGCTCAGACGAACAGCATCACTCCCAACACATGCATATCAAAACATCGAATGGTAATGGAGATTGAAGTGATTGAAGTCATTCCAGATTTCATTATTGAATATGTGGAAGTAATATATCTGACAATAGACTACCACAACCCTCGAAGATGTTCCACCGCCCCGACCATACATGTAGGTTGGTGGGCCGACACGCATGGAGTCAGGAAACGGACATGTTTTTGGTAGGCCACCCCCACCCCCCTGTCTCCTTCCTCCCCTGCCCCTCATCAGTGCTGTGATTGGATGCCTGGCCTGGTGTCTTCCTGCCTACCCCCAGGGACTTTATAATTCAGGATTAAAATTGAGTCCTGGCCAAATGGCAGCTGAGCTGTCTGGGGCCAGTTGAAGGCCATCCCCCACAATAAGCTCAGCTGCAGAAGGTCCTGCTAGGATCAAAACATCAGGCCCTCTGAATTATTGTTAAGAATTTAGCCAGTTATTAAGTAAGTGGAAATTTTGCGGTGACACCATGTAACACTTCTCTAGCTAAGTACACACTAGCCAAAACTTTGAGTTACATGTACCAACTCTTTTCAGAGCCACACTCCCTCTGGAAAGAGAAGTGTTACACGGTGTCCTCGCAAACATTCTACTTAGTACTTCCATTATACAAACCTTCAAGTCTTATCTAATTAACCCAGGGTATCCCTACCCTACTCCTTGCCCCTCCCTTTGATCTCTCCCTACCAGCTTTACTCTTTGTCCTTTGTTTCTCATCCATGTCCTATTCACTCTCTTCCCCCCTCCTTTGTGTACATGTATCTGTGTTGTCCTTGTCACTCTGCCTTTAAGAAAGGTCCTGCTTGGATCGAAACGTCAGGCCCACTTAATTTTAAGATTAACCCAGTATTTATTTACTTATTCCTTTACATCTTCTTTAATGAGGGTAAGCTCCATCAGTTCACAGCACTGCTTTCCATAGAGGCCCTCAATTAAAATACAATCAGTAAAATGTTAATTACTATAAAAATCCATCCCACTTAAAAACACAGCACTAAAAACAATTCACTCACAGTGGAGTTACACACAACATTAATACAGAACAAAAAACATCTTGTACATAAATCAAGCTGAAAATGCAAAAGTCTGCAAACAAATATACATAAGATAGAATAGTCAGTATGAAGAATGGAGTTTCAACAAATTGAGTTGAGTGTGAATAGTGCTCTGGGCCCCTCTTTGGCTGGCAACCTGGGGCCCAATTTCAGTGGCTCTGCTTACCGTAAGCATAGAATCGGCGCTTACGGAAGCAACAATTCTGCGCTTAACTTAAGCATACTTCACGGCATGCCAATGTTATTTGTCCGCTTCCCACCCCCCTTTTCTTGCCATGTGATGGCTCCAACAATAAGAGTGGACTAGCTGATGATGCACACAATGCCCCGCTAGCCTCAATTACATAGACCTGCATAACCACAAAAGCATGCTGAGCTTGAACGTCCTTTAAAACACAGCACTAAAAACAATTCACTCACAGTGGAGTTATATACAACATTAATACAGAAAAAAAAACATCTTGTACATAAATCAAGCTGAAAATGCAAAAATCTGCAAACAAATATACATAAAATAGAATAGTCAGTATGAAGAATGGAGTTTCAACAAATTGAGTTGAGTGTGAATAGTGTTCTGGACCCCAGAGCAATAATATTTCTCGCTTCCGTAACGGTAAACGCCAAATTATTCACTACGCACATGCATGAATTGCTTCCCTGCCTGGAAAGCAAGAGAAATCTTTACATTGCCGTCTGCTGTTTGGCGGGGGTTTTTTCAAATTATTTTCGGCAAAGGAGGTAAAGAAACAGTGTTAGGGCATGGTTAGGGGTTGAAAACTAGGCCTATAGGTACCTCGCCAAAACTTTCTTCGTTGAAAATATTTCTAGGAGTTTTGTCTGAATTCGCGGTTGCTTTGAAATTTAGGTCGTTGAGATTTGAGGTCCTCTTCAGTTAGTAAGCAGTGTGCAGCACTTGTTGTATTCCTCCATGCTAATGAATGAGTGTGACTAATACCTTGAGACCAGTCAGAACTAGGCAAGAGTGACACGTTGCTTGGTGGTCGATAGCATATAAGTCATTATTAAGGCTTGCGGACACGCCATGTGGTTGGACTTATCCAAGAAGAGGTGTGGTTCTGAAAAGAACCGTTGAGTCAAAACTCAAAATTTAGTGGGCCTGACGTTTCGATCCTAGCAGTACCATTTTCAAAGGCAGAGTGACAAGGACAAAACAGATACATACAAAGGACAAAGAGGAAAGCTGGTAGGGTGAGATCAAAGGGAATGCAAGGAGTCAAAACTCATTGAAAAATTAAAAAAAAATTCATTTTTTTTTTTACTCGACCGGGACTTGAACCCGAGATGTCTGGATTAACGTACCAGTGCTCTAAGCTTCCACCTGAGCTATCCAACCCTTAGATGGTGGCCTTCTCTAATAGTCAACTAGTCTTTGCCATGGTGGGGGCACCAGTCAGAACCAATTCAACCATTAACTGCCGTATATCTCCAGGGATCACATCCCCGCTTCCATTCAGATGCAAACAACCAATTGTTGTGAACCTGGTTACGGCAGCTCAGGGATCACACAAAGTGGATGCATCTTTTTCAATTCAAGTCTATATCGACAAACAAAAATAGTCTGTCCTTTCCATTCCTGCCAACTCCACTCTGTCACAATACCTTTCTAACCAGGCCCCAGTTACTACTTGTACTACTATACTACTATATATATGGGTAGTCCCTTGTGCCGAGGGTGCCGGCACTGTGTTTAATTTGTATGTTTTCATGTCTAGCTTATAAGGCCTAGTATTCCTGTTTTGCAAAGTCGGTTACAGACAGGGCGTTGGCATTGGGTTGTCTGTGTTGGTGATGAATCTGCTACTGCTAAGGTGCACGGCGTTGCTCCCTAGCGGACTTTGCCCGGCAACGGCGGCGTTGACGGCGATGATGTTCAAGGGTCTTTACAGCTTCCCTTGCCGCAGCCTTCAAACCAATCTGAGGCAGCAGATGTCAGCCGATCCGGCTCAACCCATCCCCCCCCCACCACTTCAGACGCGTTCCTTGAGGTTGTCCTTGTATCGCTTACGAGGACGCCCCACCCCCCAAGAGCTTTTTTTGGAGGCGGTGGTCATCCATTTGTATGACATGACCAGACCAACTGCAACTAAACTGTACTACTAAGTCAATAACATAGACAGTTAGCTGATGCCTACTTGAGCCTCTTGAACGAATCTCCTCCACACTAATCTTTCCAGCATGGCAGTCCTGTCAAGTCCTGTGTCTAGCTTCATCAGCATGCCAATGTTATTTGTCCGCTTCCCACCCCCCTTTTCTCCCATTGCCATGTGATGGCTCCAACAGTACGAGTGGACTAGCTGATGATGCACACAATGCCCCGCCAGCCTTAATTACATAGACCTGCATAACCACAAAAGCATGCTGAGCTTGAACGTCCTTCCTCAGGTGAAACAGGGACTGCCGGCCAGTCATTTGCATCAGACTTGTTGGGGAATAGGTTTATTCTTATTCTTGTTTATTAATCTCATCCAACAGCAAACAAAATGCCAGTTACAGGGAGATATATATGAATAAACAAAACACTAATTTGTTAAATAAATTTACAATGAAATAGTTAAATAAATAATGGATATTATTCATAGAAACAACATGCATTAAAACAAAAGAAGAGAAGTACAATCTTACAAACAAAGGCCATACAAACAACAAACAAACAGAAAACAAGCAAACAAGTACAACTATATGCTAGAAGCAGAGCTTCAAACCACAACATCACATAGTCAAAGACTGAAACGCAAACAGCACATTAAGTATTAAAGGTTGAACGAGCTGCATGGACCTGGCGGCGAAAAGAATGCACGGAAGGAGCATCGAACACATCACACATCCCATGCAGCTTGCTGTAAGTGGACAAAATCCTGGAGATGAAGCCACGCTTTGTCACCTCAACTCAGCTGTGTGGGATGTGGAAGATGTGCTCCTGTGCATGCCTTGTCCGCCGCACAGGTACATGCAGACAAAAAAGGGTTGCATTCGGTTACTGTAAAAATATTATGGAAAAGAGGAATAAACAGTCATTAACACTTCTTCTATGCCCTAGTGTGGAGCTTTTGGTGTTCAGCAAAGAGCCCAAGTGGAACTTTGGCTCTCAACCCGATTTCATTAAGTATGGCTTTTCATGCTCAAGCATAATGTTGGTGCCTATGAAATTGGGCCCTGCCCTCTTCCTGTCTTTCTCTATAGTGCAAGCAACCAATCTCATCATGATTATCCCCAAGGGCTTTATTAGCTACTGGCCTACAAACAAGGAGGCTTTTCCCTAACTTAAACCATCAGTCCACTCCAATTGCTGGGCCAGTGCAAATCCTGTCAAAGATGAATCCATCTGCAAGCCCTCTTCAAAGTATAATCCTGGCTTCCCGGGCCTGTGTTCCTCCGGCCATTTGGTCAGATGGGAGCATCCCTACTTTGTTTGTTTGTGTGTGTCTGTCAAAGCTACATCCTGGTTTTCGATCCCAGGCCTTAAGATAACACAGAATCGGGTCAGGGCTGAACAAACCGCAGTGTCATCTCAATTATCTTTTTTTTTTTATGGGGGTCTGATAAACTGTG